>CAUYQG010150774.1:0-66861 GCA_963574415.1 Tarsius wallacei | reverse complement strand
GCCTGTAATCCCGCGCCTTTGGGAGGCTGAAGTGAGTGGATTGCCTGAGCCCGCGGGTTCGAGACCCGCCTGGGCAAGCGAGACCTCATCTCTACAACAAATCAAAAAAAAATCAGCCGGGCGTGGTAGCGCACGCCTGTAGTTCCAGCTACTCGGAAGGTTGAGGCGGAAGGATCGCCGGAGCCCAGCGGGTCGAGGCTGCGGTGGCCAGAAGCGTGTCACTGCACTCCAGTCTGGGAGACAGAGTGAGACTCCAACTCAAAAAAACAAACAAACAAAAAAAAAACAGAAATGCCTTGTCTCATAGTTCTGGCGCCTAGAAGTCCAAGATCAAGGTGTCAGCCAGCATGGTCTCTCAGAAAGCTCTAGGGAAGGAATCCTTCCTTGCCTCTTCCAACTGCTGGTGGCTCCTGACAATTCTTGTCATTCCTGGCTTCCAGATGCGCCATCCTAGTCTCTTCTCCACCTTCACACACCTTCTCCTCTGTGTGTCTCCCTGTTTCTCTGTCTTCCCTTATTACAAGAACTCCAGTCATTTGGATTTGGGCCCACTAGTATGATCTCATCTTTACTTGATTACATCTGCAAAGATCCTATTCACAGGCTCTGGGGGAACAAGATTGAGGGAAGGATACTACTGAATCTACTGCATATCTGTGTGGGCTCTTTACCCAGACAAATGGGTATCTGCGGCTTAAAAGCCCCGCGATAGCCTAATAATTATGCATCGGAAGGCTTTTCTCTGTGCCTCTCTTTCAGCTTTGAATAGTAGAAACCTGTGACCAGTGCTTTGGCCCCTTCATTCTGTGCATTCCTCACAGGCAAAAGCCATGTTCCCACAGCCTGACATAGCCCTAGCACAAAGGAGCAACTTGGGCACGTTTGCCGAACAAATGAACAAAATGAGACATTTGGAAGCACAGTCCAAAGACTGTCATTTTCGGCAGTGAAACGGCAGCCAATTGAATTGTAGCAGTGTTGACAGTCACCTCTCAGCCTCCTAGAGATTGCTGGTTCCACAATGGACAGCTGATTTGCTCGGAGTCCAGCGAGTTTCCAGGGGGCTCTCCCTGAGTCAGGAACACAACTGGCAGCTGGCAGCTGGCCACCGGCCAGCAGGGGGCAGGGTGGTCTCAAGGACAGAGTCCAAAGGCTGGAACTCGGCTCCCCTCACCCAGCAAGCAAAGGCTCTCAGAATCATACATTTCTGATAGCAAGTACTCTGCAACCTAGTTCAATTTCTCTTCGTACAGGTGGAGAAACTGAGGCCCAGACCCCAAGGCTTGTCCAAGCTCAGACAGAGTTGGGATCCGGAACTCCAGACCCCATTCCCCGGTTCCAGTTCTAGTGGCTGCAGGCATCAGTATCCTGGGACCAATCCTTAAGAAACAAAAGATAAAAGGTGGGACTTTTTAAGGGGCCTATCTCTGATTTACCTGTATGTACATCATGTATGTCGCCTTTGACCTAGTGATGTCCCTTCCAGAAACGTACCCCATGATGTGTATGGGAATGTTCATTGTGGTGTTGTTTATAGTACAAAAAAATTGGAAGCCACATAAAAGTTAGAAACAACCAGCACAGGACTGGTTTAATAAGCGATAGCATATCTATTTTATGGAATATTGTACAATCATTAAAAATAAGTTTTTAGAAGAATATTAAGAAAATGTTTCTGGGCCGGGCTTGGTGGCTCAGCCTGCAATCCCAGCACTTTGGGAGACCAAGGCGAGTGGATTGCCTGAGCCCACAGGTTCGAGACCCACCCGGACAAGTTGGCAAGACCTCGTCTCTACAATAAATAAAAAAACTAGTGGGGCGTGGTAGTGTGCACCTGTAGCTCCGGCTACTTGGAAGGCTGAGGCATAAGGATCGCCGGAGCCCAGCAGGTGGAGGCTGCGGTGACCAGAAGCGTGCCACTGCCCTGCAGCCTGGGTGACAGAGTGAGACTCCAACTCAAAAAAAAAAAAAAAAGAAAGAAAGAAAATGTTTCTGTTGAAAACTGGGGAAATAATGCCCATAGTATATTCCTAATATTTTTTAAAAATCCATTCATTTATATAATATAATTCATAGTTCCAGAGGTACTAATTAGCACAAATTTTGTATAGACATACATTTTAAAAACTAGACCTCAGACCTGAGCCAGTGTAGTTCCTGTCTTGGGTCCCCTGATTCAGGGTGTCCTGAATTTCATAAACACACACAGACAAGTCGTCATTACAGACAACATAGGCACTTCTGTGACTTGGGATATAGTGCTTAGTGCTACGTAGTATAACCCTAAACATCAGCTCGGAACTAACACCATTCAAGACCCAGGCAATGTATCTCTAGCTCTTGCATTCTGTCTTTGAGATAAAAGGGACCGAATCCCAAAGCCACAACACTGTGTGCAGCTGACATCCAAGACGGACATCAGGGAAGATTTGAGCAGAGGATGTACTTACGCATGTAGGAGAACAGACAGATTAATTTGTCAAATACTTCTCAGAAGCATGAAATTCAATATTGTATTGCATAAAGGATTGTCTCCCAGTAGTGCCAAGTGTCCATGTCTTTGCTCTTCTTTGTGTTCTAATTCGTGGTTCCAAAAGTACTCACTAATTAGCCCAATATTTGCAACAGCCGCACATAACAGTTGAGGAATCTTTTGAGGTGGCAAACAATTCATTTTACCCTCAAGTTTGTCTATATGTAGGTCCAGACATAATATGCATGAAGCATGATACCAATTCTTTACATCATAACTAGATGGGCGTTGGCCATTCAAATAGCAGAGTTTTGCTATTGTTAATATTTAATTGAATTTAATCAAATGTGTAAAAATTGTTAATGTCAGTTTTATTGAAATAATTTTTATTTAAATGTCAAGGTTTACTCATTGTTATTTGAATTTTGCCTTTTCGTCATAATAGGTAATTTTGAATATTTTAGAAAAAAATTTCTCTTAGAGAAATTATTTAAATACTAAATATTTAAACATGGTATGTGGAACTGCATTTGTACCCTTGCCTTGGGCCCCCCAAATATAAAGACTAGGTTTATATTTAGAAAATACATCCTGAGCCAGGCTCGGTGGCTCAGCCTGTAATCCCACGCCTTTGGGAGGCTGAGGTGAGTGGATTGCCTGAGCCCGCGGGTTCGAGACCCGCCTGGACAACTTGGCGAGACCTCATCTCTACAACAAATCAAAAATTAGCCAGGCGTGGTAGTGCGCACCTGTAGTTTCAGCTACTGGAAGGTTGAGGCAGAAGGATCACCAGAGCCCAGCAGGTCGAGGCTGCGGTGGCCGGGAGTGGCCACTGCACTCCAGTCTGGGCGACAGAGTGAGACTCCAACTCAAAAAAAAAAAAAAAAAACCCAAAAAAAAAAAGAAAAGAAAATACATCCTGATAGAAAATACACTGAGATTTAAAGGAGTCTGACTCTAAATTATGAGAGTGCTATGATTTTTGTTTTACCTATCTATCTATCTATTTATTTATTTACTTATTTTTAATCTGGAGTGCGCTGGCAGGCTCATGGCCACCACAACCTCGACCTGCGGGGCTCAGGCCAGCCTTCCACCTCAGCCTTCCAAGTAGCTGGAACTACAGGCATGTGCCACTACACCCAGCTAATTTTTTGATTATTGTAGAGATAATCAAATTATTGCCTTGGGCTCAGGCAATCCTCTTGCCTCTGCCTCCCAAAGTGCTAGGATTATAGGCGTGAGTTACTGTGCTCAGCCAAATTTTTATTTTGTTCTTTTGTTTTTCCTTTCTATTTTTCTACACTTTCTACAATTAAAAAACAGTATTTATCTAATCAGGGAAAAAATAGTAGATGTATATTTTCAAGTGTCGCATTAGCTCTCCAACTCCTAACCCCACCCCAACCTGCAAAGACTTTCTACCCTCAACCAGGGTCGGGGGACAGTTTTCTAATTTTGTCCCTGTCTCCATAGCCACCCCAGATTTCCAGCAAGAGGAATCCCGGGGAATGGCTCCACCCTCATCCCACCCTGAGCACTGCCCCCCTTAGCTGGTATCCCAAGGCTTCACCTGTCAGTTAATGAGGTACAGAAAGCTGCCCCGAATACTCTGTGAGTCAGACACACTCTGGGCAAACAGCACCCTCAGCCTTGGGTTTTTCCCCTGAGTATTTAACTCAGTGCTGCTTCTGAGCACTCGGTGGAAACCCGCTGTCCTTGGAGTCTGTGTTGACCTCAAATCCCTCACAGCAGGGTGGCACCCCCCACAACCGCAACCTCACCTTCCAGAATCCACCTCTGAAGGATGGTCAGGCCCACTGGGGTTGCAAGAAAGTACTGTTATGGTGCTATGGGCTGGTTCAGATGACTGGCAGGTGGAATTTTCCCATAAAGAGAATTGACAGTGAACGGAGGAACCGCATGAGTCCCTTGTGAGTAAACAGCAGCATGAACAGGGAGATGGAGAAAGTAGCAATGTTTTCACTGGCTTTCATTCATTGCCAGCTATGCTCTCTAAGGAGTACGAGGGCAGATCCCTCCCCTAAAAACATGGAATTCCCTATTCACCCGACCTTGCCCCAAGCGACTTTTTTTTTGTCTCCCCGGATGAAAAGTCATCAAAGGGAAATATTTTGCTAATGTGGAAGAGGTGGGGGAAAAAAACCCGACAGAAACACTAAAAGCCATCAAAACTGATGAGTTCAAAAACTGTTTTGAGCAGTGGAAAAGCATCTCCATCGGTGTATTGCATCAAACCGAGGGTACTTTGAAGGTGACTGAAGTTTCAACATGTGAGAGTAAATACACAATTTTTATAAGTAAATTCCGGGGTTTGGGGGGTCCCCCATATGTCTCCTACTTGATACCTGAAGCTTCCCATAGTCACCCCACTCCAAGCACCATCCCCACTCCTCCCTGTCCAGTGGTGAGTGGCACTCACCCTCACCCATTGAGAGCTGCATTCCCTTGTCAAACCATATATCTGGTGGGGAGCTCTTCCTGAAATCACCCTGTAACCTTTACCACCCTATAACCTACAGTGTTCCTGAAGGTTAAAGAGAGAAAAGCCTCAGAGCTAGAATCACTGTTTAAACAGAGGCTCAAAAATCTCAACTGGGCTGGACCAGTGGCCCACACCTGTAATGCCAGCACTTTGGGAGGCTCAGGTGAGAGAACAACTTGAGCCCAGGAGTTCAAGACCAGCCTGGGCAACATAACAAGACTCCCATCTCTACAAAAAATAAAAATTCATGAAATTAGGCGGACTTGGTGGCACAAGCTTGTAATCCCAGCTACGTGGGAGACTGAGGCTTGAGCCCAGGAGTTCAAGGCTGCATGAGCCATGTGTCATTGCACTCCATCCTGGGTAACAGTGAGACCTCGACTCAATAAAAAATAAGAAGCTCAGCCAGGCACGGTGGCTCATGCCTATAATACTGGCACTTTGGGAGGCAGAGGTGAGAGGACTGCCTGAACCCAGGAGTTCGAAATCAGCCTGAGCAACTTATCTCTACAATAAATCAAAAAATTAGCCAGGTGTGGTGGCACATAGTTGTAGTTCCAGCAACTTGGAAGGCTGAGGTGAAAGGATCCCCTGAGTCAAACAGGTTGAGGCTGCGGTGATGTGCTACACTCTGGACAACAGAGTAAGACTCCAACTCAAAAAAAAAAAAAAGCCCAATTGACTATAACCCAGGCTGGTCTTGAACTCCTGGCCCAAAGTCACAGAGCAATCACATCACGATAGGAACCAGGATGTTTTTCTTCCAGCACATCACATAGCCTGAAATGTCCTTACATTGTGACAGTTTAAATTGAACACAGGATACCTGCCGCATTCTTCCAAGAGACATACTTACACTTTGGGGTCTTTTAGAAATGTTTTTCCACCCAGAAGCTTGCCCTGAGCTGCAGTGGAGCAGACAGAGACTGCAATGGCCTCATTCACCACTGTAGCCCAGAGGTCCCAATGTAGTGCCTGAGTGGTTGGTCCTAAGGGGGGCGTGGGGGCATCGTTTCATATTTTAAGACCTTCGAAATTGAGATATAACTCGCAACCAATCACAGGTCAAAGTGTAATTGGTGGCATTTTTTTTCCTTAGTAGCAGATCAATCACTGTAGCATACAATTAATGGATGGCGTCTTAGATTCAATGAAATATGGTGAAATACAGTCATAGTGGCCAAAACATATTTGTCAAATAAATAAATGCGCCAAGCACCACGCTAAGGTTCTATGTGCATGATCTCACTTGCTCATTATCAAAATCTTCCCATGAAGGAAACATTATTATTCCCATTTTACAGATCAGAAACTAAAATCAAGAGCAATGAGATACTTGCTCAAGATCACACGGTGGTGGGTGGAGACAGAATCAACATCCAGTTCTAGCTGGGCAGTTTCTGCTGTAACCACTGAGAACTCCAGCCTTCTCAGAAGACTGCAATTCCCTGGTCACCAAGTAAAATAGGGTGACCAACCATCCCAGTTTCCCCTGGTGTAGGGTGTTCCTGGGGCATGGGAATTTTGGTGCTAAAACCAACCAGGATGGCCGGTCACCTTCTCACCGAGTCCAAGAGTCCCCCGCTCTTCCTGTCCCTCTCTGCCTGCTTCCTCCTTGTGGCCCTCCAACTCTTCCAGGCCCAGAGGCCCAGACTCAGCTCTGGAGCTCCTAGGCCCAGCAGGAATTCCCAGGGCTCAGGTCTCTGAATGAGCAACCTCTCCACTCCTCCGTGCCAGGGAAGCTGCCAATGCCCCTCCTTCCCTGGGTGCCTGCCACCAATGGGTGCCAGATCCCAGATGTTCACTGGACCTGCTGCGCTCTTTCCGCCGCTGATGGAACATCTGGCTATGTTCTCATCACTTCATTGACATTGCACACCAGGCTATGGTCCCTTAATTCCCATTTCACACTGCTGCATGGACATGTCAAGAAGCTCCATATTTTCAGCACATTCTGACCCAGACAGGAAGGATCCTTTCCTGCAAGAAGCTTCCCCCACTCCCCTGCCTGAGGCTGCAGGAATCCAGACAAGGCCCATGTTTGTTCAGAAAACCAAGTTACCATTGAGCAGTGCTTCTCAGTGAGATCCCTAGCCTGGGGTGGGGGGGAGCGGGTCTTATTCCAATGCAGATTCCTTGGCCTGGGGCCCAAACTTGATCAATCATTCTCCAGAGATGGAGTCCAGATGTCTGCATCTTTAAAAAAAAAAAACTCCCCAGGTAGCTCTGACACTTACTAAAGGTTACCAACCACAGCGGAGAATAGTTTCAGAACATCACGTGATGCCTGCCTCATGCCTCGACTTACTCCAGACCCTCCCTGAACTGGGCCCCGTTCAAGTGGGTCTAGAATCCTAGTGCCTCCCCCCTCCCCACTGGGACCCTTGCTCTCAGTCCCTTCCTCTAGGACTCGTCACTGCTGTCCCACACAGTTGGACAGGAGGCATTCAATAGCTCCATTCCTACTCAGGGGGCGAAGTCCTGTGGTCACATCACATGTACTCACAGCGGCAGCAGCTGGAGCCAAGAGCTGCTTTTACTACGTGCAGGCAGCTTATACACCCCTCTCCCGCCATCTTCACCGCAAACCTCACCCTCTCGATCCCCGCCCCCCAACACATACCTGCCTCTGCCTATCTCACTCTCCCCTCTCTTCACATGGGTAACTCCCAGGGCTCCCTGAATTCAGGGCATTGCAGACTCCCTCCTTGTCCTATTTACGTGAGTGATTACTAGACGGATACAAGTCACCCCAACCTGGCCACAGCTCCATAAATACAGTGACAGGGGCTGGTTTTTGCCCTCTGCTACAGCCCCGGTGCTTAGTACAGAGCCTGGCACAATGTAAAAACCTAAAAAATAATTGAGTAAATCCCCACAAAACAAGGCCACTATTTTCCCCATTTTTACAGCTGAGAAACTGAGGTGGAGATTAAGGAGTTCACTCATACTGCTCAGCTACCGAGTGGTAGAACAGGACTGGAACCTACCCTGCGGCCCCCAGACCCCCATCTCTCATCCACGGTGCCAGCACGCCTCCGAGAGAGCTTGGGAGCAGGCAGACCTGGTTCTGGGCTGGCAGCCACTTTGCCTTCTGTCCTGAGACAGTGCAACCCCTCCATGTGTAAAATCTCTCTCCTGTTCTTGCTGCTGGACCTCTGCTTCTCCTTCTTTCTTCTCTCCCCTCTCTCCCTTCTCAGACCCCCCCCCCCTTCCCACTGGGTCCACAGCCTGATAGCAACCCAAAGACCCAGACAGCCCTTCATGGGACTTTTCAGAATAAAGGCAGAGTCATGCTAGAGACAGAAAAAAAACCCAGCATCACCCCCCAGGTGGGTCAGATAAACAGAGGTCAATACGTATCTAAAAGGACTGGTGCTTTAAAAAAAATAATAAAAAGTCTGCCTTCAGTATGAAAGAAAATAAATTGGCGGGGGGAGACCAACTCCTGGAGATGAAGAAAACGAAGATTTGGAAAACTTGAAGAAATCACTGTAATAATGATCACTGGAAACCGGCTTCTACCTTTTATAGCAAATCCTGATAAGTTGCATCCTGAAGTGTAAACAGATTTGAGCAATAAACTTATCGGACCATGTGCAATTATTTCTGGAGCGAAGTGGATGAGCGGTTGGTTAGACAAATGGAAGAGGTGTGAATGATTCTTAACACTCTGATCTGGCAAAATGGTCCTTGGAAATTAATGGAACAAAAAATTATACCGGAGAAGAGGAGCATTATCAGGAGAAAGCACTAAACATAGGAACCATGAAATGAAAATGCATCCTTATGAATAAGAGAATTAATGGAATGAATTTAAGAAAAGGTCAAGTTGGGGAGAATATCAGATGGGCTATAGCTCCACAAAGCCCCTCAATTTACTGTGGCATTTGAAGTGCAGGACTTTGGAAGTACAGAGTCCCTGAAAAAATCATTCATTCCATGTCCCTTTTCTATAGATGAGGAAACTTGGTGAGTGACTTGCCCAAGGCCACACAGCTAGGTGGGTACCAGTCATCACGCTGCATAAATGCCACATGTGGGTCAAGGGAAGTTGTGCTTCCATCTGCTCAGGCTGTTTTTCGTGTCAGATTCTACATTTTAGAGGATGCTGAGAGGCAGAGGTCAGGCCTGGTAGAACTGGTTCAAGATTTCTAATGCAGAGAACACAAGTTCTAGAGTCAGGGAGACCTGGGTTCAAATCCTGGCTTTACCACTTACCTGCTGAGACCTTTCAAATGACTCCATCTTACAGAGGCAGAGGTCAGGCCTGGTAGAACTGGTTCAAGATTTCTAATGCAGAGAACACAAGTTCTAGAGTCAGGGAGACCTGGGTTCAAATCCTGGCTTTACCACTTACCTGCTGAGACCTTTCAAGTGACTCCATCTTACAGAGCCTTAGTTTCCTCATCAGTAAAATGGGACCAACATTGCATACTTTGTAGAATAAAATAAGATATCCCAAGAAAAGCACTCATATGTAGCAGAAACTCAATAAATGGCGCTAATATTTTAGGCATGACCAGAATTCATTCTAAAGTAACTACCCCAAAAGAAAATCAATGGCAACAAAAGGAAAACAAAACATCACCACAGAATGAGAAGTTTGACAGGAAGAAATCAGGATATTAGAAATGGAGTGTGGTTCAAAACTCATCTTTCCTCAGAGAAGCCAAATGGAACAGGATTGCAGAAAAAATACCCGCAGCCAGAGGACACAGCTGGGGAAGTGGGAGCACCCATTTCCCAGCCTGGTTCTTGAGCTGCTGGTGAGGATTGGGGCTCCCCCTCCCCCAGTCATGCCCTGAGGGCCTTGAGGCAAAACTCCCTATACAGAACAGTCCCCTCGTAATGGGTGGTGCCCATTCTGCGGGAGAGTGGGGTTCTGTGTCAGGACCCACAGTTGTCTGATGTGGCTAAGGGAACAGGGGTAAGAAGGACCCTGGTGAAGGGGCTCCACTTCCCACCACTCTCCTCCCAGGGCTCTCCTCCTGGGGCTTCCATGAGCAGCCCTCAGGAGCTGTCTTGGATAGAGCGCAGAGTTTTGTGGACTCCAAATCTGATGATCCTCATGGGGCTGCTGAGGTCTGGAGGGCCCTGAGAGGACTCCACTCAGCAGGGATCTTCGGCTCTCCTACTTGCAAGAGAAATGAGGAGTGTGACCTGGCTAAGATGGAATTCTTGTTCTATTCCTATTAGAAGCCCAAGTGTATTTAGCTGGAATTATTTTCACAAAATAATACTATGAATGCCTTATTGCCCAATGGACTATCAAGCCTTGAGCTCTGCATAGATGTGACCTAGGATTTGCCCAATCAGCAGACCAAGCCAGCTCAGGCTCTGCACTCCATGCTAAGGCCTATGGTCCCAGTTTGCTAGCTCCTTCTGATTAAGCTGCCTGTTTGACTGAATCACCTACACAGCAATGACATCCTAGTTCAGATTCTGCCATGTTCATCTCACTCCTCTCAGCAGAATCAGTACCTCCCTCCTCTAACTCCTGTGGCTCTTTGTTGACCATGGTCGGCAGCCCCTGAGGGTGGGGACCACCTTTTCTTCATCATCCCAATGCCTTTTGCAGCACCTAGTGGGGTACCTGGCACACAACCAGAGCTCAGAAGCATTCTCAGAATTAAATTAAATGAAGTAATGGTGGGAAATATGGCCTTGGGCCAAATGGACTCAGAGGCCAAAGTTTTCAGCAGTGGTTTTATTTTTTCATATGCCTGTTCTCCTTAGATCCAGGGAAGTTTACACCAAGGGACTGCTAGTAAAGGGATACTGGACTCTGTGCTCAGTTGTGGGTGTAGGGTGGCTGGAAGACTGGCCTACAAGAGGGAAAGAGGCTTGTCTTTGGATGGATGCAGGGTCAAACTCCAGCTGTATAGCCTTGGTCTTCATCTTCCTCATCTGTAACAAGAAGATAATAGTATTTACTTGGCAGGATTATAGTGAGATTTACATTTGACAGTGTTCAAGTACTTGGCTCATAGTAGGCCCATAAATACAATAGCTTCATTCTCCTTTCGTGTTTTAAAAAGACGTAGTGAGATAGAAAAAGGCTCAGGCTTCAGAGCTAGACGGGCTAGGTTGAAAGGCCCCCTTTCCACATACCTTTGTATGACTTTAGGCAGTTTTCTAATACCTGCTGGCCTCTGTTTTCTCACCTGTAGAATGGGAATAATGATTCCTACTTTATGTTGTTTGGGGGAGAATTTAATGGGACTAGTAAAATGATGAGAATATTGCCTGGCACTTAGACTGTTAGAAACAAGTGGGTACTATTATTATGATTTTCCTTAGTCTGGGATGAGACATCTGCCAGGTCCACTGTCAGAGTCAGGGCTCTGTGGATTTGGGGTCCACATCTAGGACTCCAAAGACCAAGGGCCTGGCAAATGGTGGAAAGCGTCCATCTGGCCAGCACCTCAGACAGTTCTGCCAACACTGCCCCCTGGGTGTGGCACTGTCCCAGAGGTTCACAGCAACCTGGGGGCATACTTTCCAGAGTCTTCCACGCAGATACCTTTAAAGGAATCCATTTCCTAGTTCTCAGCTTTCATATAAACTCTTTCCTAAAACCTGCCTGTGGTGGAAGCATCATGCCAATTTTCCCTTCTCACCTACCTGTCCATAATTCCCTTCTTCTATGAGACAAAAAGAATCATATCTTTTTCATCCTGAATCTTATGAGCATGCACTGTCCTGTTGAGTGCAAACTTCTGAGATCAAATAAAGGAACAATTTGACAAATGGTGTTCTCAATGTCACCTTTAAGCAAGGCACTATAATCACCAATCTCAAAATCCAGGGCCGCCACATAGAGTCATGCAGGTTGCCCACTGCAAAACTCCAGGGGTTGCCATTTACATCATAGTCTATGTGACTGGTTGTCCCTGAGGTTTTATTGTGCACATCCTGTGTGGCTGTATGAGGTGGTCCTTACTCCAACCAAGTAATTCGGGAAAACATTTTCCCAAAATAAACTGTTTAATAATTATCTATCAAAATTTGCAGTGCATCCATGTTATTTTTTAGTGTTACTAGTAGTTGAAAGAATAATTCGATCCAAAATAATTTTTAATACTTAGAAGCTTATGTTCACAGGAAATAAAAAATTCAATTTATATACATCTTTTTGTTGTAGAGAAGTATGATAGGAAAATCAATAAAAGACTTTCAAGCATAAAAATACATTACATTAGGATAAAATTCTGTGGGGTAAGTGGATTGGAAATACAATTTCCTATGGTTAAATAAGAGCTCATTCGTGTATTTTTTAAAAGGAGGATGGTGGGTATCAAATTGCTATGATATTTATATTTTATTGGATACATTTCAAAGAGCAATGTAAGAGTTTTCTCTTACAATGTCTATATTTATAATATACCAGATAGTCTATCCTTTGTAATTATTTAAAATTGTTATAAAATACTCTAAATGTCAACTTAAAATATTCAAGAAGGGACACAGATTTTTGAAATTACTTTAGGCTGCATTGAGCAAAAATGGTTAATCCCACTTGGTGTCATCTCCATTTTAGAGATCAGCCTGCCCCAGAAACTGGACTTCTCTGCATAGAACAATACCTAGTTCCTTCTGGAAGTGTGTGTGTGTTCTTTGCTTCTCTCCAGGTCAAGCTTAGGCTCAGGGGTGGGGACATTGTTATGGGGAAAGGATGGCCTTTGGCTACCAAACCAGATGTGCGTGACTGTTTGCTGTCATTCCTTTCCTTGCTGAAGAACTTGGGTTTTCTTCTGTGTGACCTTGGGTGGGTGCTTTTCCTCCATGGGGGGTGGGGGGTGGGAATCTCCCTGTCAGGCGAATGAAGGAGTCCAATCAGGCCCACACAGACCCTAGGCGACTCAAGGGTAGTCTGAGCTGGTTTCTCCTCACTCCAGGCTCCCTCACTGTGCATCTGAAACCATGCCTGGCACATCGTAGTCCTACAGTAAATATGCCCAACCGTGTGACAGTGCCAAGTAGAGAGATAGCTGCCTTTTCCCAAAACAAAGCTTTTGACCAATTTGCATATATAGACTTTTAGAAATATAGATGAGATAATGAAAGGTCTACTTATAATATTTAATTTAAATTTTTAGTTAGAATATTTTTAAGTTGCTTTCATAAAGCATATTAACATACCAGCGTAGTCATTATAAATGAATGTTCATTGGAAATTAAGATATTAAAATAAAGACTTAGGCTGATGACAAGTATGTTTAGAAACATTGCTTTTTTTTCATGTTCACTTTTAATTTGTGAACCAATTGCATTCACCCTTCACACACATCTTTGACATTAGTGCCTTTGTCATCCCTAAAGTCACTTCTGGAGTCACCTAACACAGCTTCCAGGAGCACAAGATCTTCACTTCCATCGAAGTCACTGAAGATACAGGACGTTTTGCACTGTGGATGATGCTGTCACCAGAAATTATACACCTAGCTCCAAGTACTCATTCTCTATTCATGAGCTCTGCAAAAAACCACTTCAGCATATTGTTTTTTTAAAGGGTTGTTTGCAACATGCAACACTTGTAATTATAAGGGAAAATGACTAAATCTAGCTTTGTTTTTTGTCTCCACTTTTGCTTCAGTAAGTGAACTTTAATAAGCATTTGAAACATAGGATTGATTGACATTATTTTGGACCAATATGTCATTTCCAAATAGTGCACTGTGGGTCAAAATTAAGTGATTGAGAGTAAACCCTGTAACAAAAGAGACTTAGTAAGGACTTGAAGAGAAGTTACATCACTCTTTTCTGAGAGATAAGGGTGAGTGGGTGAACAGTTGGAAGTTGAAGTCTTTGGCTAAATTCAAGAGCCTCCCTCCTAGGTTGGGGTGTGTTGAGGGCTGTCCTCCAAGGTCCTCAGTGTTCTTCACTGGAATCTCCCCTTACTGACCCACTAGCACACTGGGTTCCAGTTTGGGCAGAGAGTGGCCAGTGGCAAGGGCTGTAATCCCTACCCCGACCCAGGCAAGGAAAGGAAGTCATGTTGACTGGGTTGCTTCCTCCGTACCGAGTACCAGAGACTTCTCTGCTGCACCCTGCTAAGTCTCCCAGCCAAGCTGTGAGGTGGGTGCTCATATGTGTTTAGCCACGGGGAAATTGAAGCTCTACGCATTTTTCACAGAGTTTGTGGAGACTTGAAAACCTGGCCAATAATTAATCTCCCAAGTGGTTACAAACTCTGCCTAGTGGCTCAGAGCCAGCTTTGGAGTTAGACAACTCAGGCTTAAATCTTTGTTCTTCCACTAGAAGACGTATGACCAGTAGTGAGTCATTTAATCTTTCTGGGCTTCACTTTTCTTACCTATAAAATAGGGGTGATAATGCCTTCCTCTGTAAGATGTTGTGAGGATTAAGCTAATGGTACCTAGCCCAGAGCCTAGTACATTGTAATCACTGTAAGAACCTAGAGCCAGCGACTTGAGCTCTGAGGGCAGAGAACAAAATATCAAGAGAACCAGCTTCTCCTTGGGAGGACACATCTTTCTCTGGACAGAGAATGACTACACTGTTCATCTTTGCACATGCAAAATTACGAGAAAGAAGACAGGCTTTAATAACAAAACTGGTCACCCACCCAGACACAGTACCAGTGACTTCAGCAAGGGTGTCGGCATGTGACAAGCATCTTAAAAATAATGTTTGTGGCTTGTTTCTCTTTTTACAAAAACAATACAGTTCATTTTACAGAGGAGCAAAAAGAAAATTATAGTCAACTCGAATTCCCAGGGATAACTTCAGTTGTCATTTTGGTGTACATCCTTTGAGTTCTTCCTTTGTTGCTTGTTGGTATTTTGTGTGTTCTCTTGTTTTTCCTCTTTCAGTTACAAGCATTGGATCACATTCTTCGTATCATTTTGTCCATATCATTTTGTAACTTGGTTTTTCTGACTTAACACTCTATGAACATCTTTCTATGGCACCCACTATTATCTCACACCATTTTGATGATTTCACAATGTTTCATGAGTGGTTGTGCAATGTTTTTTTTTTTTTTAACTCAGTCCTTTTTATTAAGGTTTTTGAGTTGTTTCTATAATTTTTCCCATTATAAACAAGCCCTCTTAGAATTTTCGGTGGTTCAAGCACTTGCTCCCATCACTTTAGAGCTTTTTATTAACTTGAGGGAAGAGGGATGCTATGATCATTCTCCTCATTTGACAGATGAGAAAACTGAGGCTGACAAAGAAAAAGTGGCTTGGCCAAAGCCACCTGGTAAATGGTAGAATAGCACCCAACCTAGGCCTCTGGACCTCTAAATCAGCCAACTTCCTAACTCTCCTTTTTTCTTCTCACAGAGAAATAAATACTCCAAAGGATGTTTGCCCCCCACCCCTGCCCTGGGAGCATCTGGGCTTAGAGAGACAGATCACTTAGTCCAAACCAAAAAACCCTGACTTCCCAATCCAAAGTAGCTCCTCAGTCTCTCTCTCTCTAGTCCGTCACCCAGTTGTATTTGAATCACTGTAGTTGTTGCTACTTAGTATTTTCTTGTGTGTTTATTTGTCTTTTATATAGTTCAATGTCTCTCAAAGAAGGTCTTTGGGTTGTCACCGTGATTGGGAGACAGAGGTGGGCAGGGACACTAGACATCCTGCAAAGCAAGAATTGTCTTTCATTTATTCTGACTTTTCCAGGAATGCAATCAACATGGAAACGGAGAGGTGTTGTTTTTTTGGTTTTTGTTTTTGGAAGGTTATTTTGCTTTCTTCAATGTGGAGTTTTATCATTTCAAAAAATGACATCATCAATGGCAAGCCCGTTCATGGTATTTGAGTCCCTGATACTACTCTTGTTTCTGTCTGTCTTCATGGCTGTCACATTCAAAGAGATTCTAAGTATATTTACCAGTCTACTTTTTTTAGCCCTTATTTCAAAATGCCAAAGATAAAGAGAAAATGTCATCAGCGTTCCGTTGGATAGTATCTTTTTTCTTACATCCAAGCATTCATTATAAATAAGCGTAAGTGCCCAGGTGCTTTACTGAGCTTTCTTGTGTAGTTGTAACCAAACATTTGAATATTGAAATACATATTATTTTTTAAAATTACTTTCCTTTTACTTCATTATAGTAAAGTTAAAATGTTATATGGATTTTTAAAAATTAAGTGAATAAGCTAGGCTCAGTGGCTCAGCCTATAATCCCAGCACTTTGGGAGGCCAGGGCGAGTGAACTGCTTAAGCTCGCGTGTGCGAGACCAGCCCAGGCAACTTGGCGAGACCTCGTCTCTACAATAAATCAAAAATTAGCTGGATATGGTAGCGCGAAACTGTAGTTCCGGCTACTGGGAAGGTTGAGTTGGAGGGATTGCTGTAGCCCAGTAGGTCGACGCTGGGGTGGCCCTGAGTATGCCACTGCACTCCAGCTGGGTGACAGAGACTCTAACTCAAAAAAAAAAAAACTTAAATGAATAAGTGAACTATATTATCCATGAGTTTAATTTTAGGATGATAAAGGGCCAATTCGAAAATGTTTGAGTTTAAAAGGGGTCTTTGGGCCCATCTGGGCTGAGAACCACTGGGTTGGTCTGCCTTCCCTCCTAGAAGACCAGCCCCCTGAAGTCAAGGCCTGGTCTCGCCAATTTGCTGCTGCAGCCCCAGCACCCAGATGAGCACTCAATACAAATCAGTTGAACGAAGGGATGATGAAGGAATTAAAACATTTTGAGTGGGGGAGGTATGTTTAGGCAGAGTTTAGCCTTAGACAAGGCGATTAGGTAACGTTCCTGAAATTCCTTTTCTCCAAGTACAAACTGGGGTAGAAACCCTGATCTGCCCACATGCCAAGAGGCTTCCAGGAGATCTTGGATCTGGAGACAGCTGGCATAGTGCCTGGCGTGGGATGGGGGTGGGGGGGTTGAGTAAATGAGGGCTGTTGTTGTCATCATTAGATTTCTCAAGCAGTAAACCTCCACTCTCTGTTTTCGGCTGCCCCTCCTGTTCTGCTCAGAATCTGGTAGTTGCTCCTAATACATTTTCCTAAGTGCCTCCTGTTCCCATTTATTTCCTGCCACCTCCCCCACCCCGAGCCTGGGCCACCTTCAATAATCTCACTCTAATTGGAAATTGGGGCTGTCAGGATGACCTTCCTCTCCCCTCCCCGATTCTCACCTTGGTCCCCGTCTCTGACAGATGCACACGTCCCCACAGCTCTAAGCAGAAGCCGCAGACCAGGAGGGTGCCATGAGCGAAGACTCCCATGGGCGCCGTGGCGGGCAGACCCGGTGCCCCAGACTTCAGCTGCCACGCGGGGAGTGGACCTGGCCCCTCTGCCAATTCTCCGTGATGAAATGCCGCCGCCCCCGGGGGAGCCGTCTCCAGCCTTCCACAGTGGCTTGGCGGCAGGTTTATCACACTCGCTGAGAGAAGACATAATCAATTCCCCAGCTGGCACTTTGCGCTGAATACCCACTTTTTCAGCTTGATAGCAGGACTAAATTAGTTATTTAGCAACTAGGCCCTAATTTAGAGCGAGCGAGAGCCTTGACAAGGATCATTGTTCAAGGCCATCCCCCCTTTGCCTTCAGCTAGGAGGCCCACAAATCCCCAGAAGGTGATAAATAGACAATTAGAAAATAGATATATTTGGTTAGATCTACAAGGCTCCCCAGTGCTGTCAGGCTCACAATGAAGGGGGCTGGGGTAAATTGGTGGCCAATGAACGCCAGCTGCACGGCCATCCGTCCTGCAGACACGCAGCCATATGTGGCCATTTACAGGCCGTCCTGAAGAATAGACCGGACCAATAAGACCAGAGGGAACTGAAAATACTTGACAAAGTTGGCTGCTCTTCATTTAACAAGAATAAAATATCTAATGGGGTGTAATGGAGGCTATCAATCACCTGCTGCCAGAGCCGGCCGTAACACCACACTCTTAACGATTAATGCAACTTTTTTCTCTAGTAAGTGGGACAGGCACATCCGCTTTGTCCGCAGGCTGGATGTTTGGGGAGTGAAGATGAACAGGAGAGGCTGGAGAGCTGTGACAGAGGGTGAATTCCGGCCTAAAAGGAGGAAAGGGATGGTAGGTATGTAAAATGGTGCGCTGCTGAGGAAAACAGTATGGCGGGTCCTTAAAAATTACACTTAGCAGTACCATATGATCCAACAATTCCACTCCTAGGTATTTACCCAAAAAGAATTGAACAGACACTTGTACACCAGTGTTCATAGCAGGATTATTCACCATACCCAGAAGGTGGAAGAAACTCAAGTGTCCATGTTAGGACAGACGGATAAACAAAATATGGTATATACATGTACAACGGAATACTATACAGCCTTAAAAAGGAAGGAAATCCTGATACATGCTACTACATGGATAAACCTTGAAAACCTTATGCTAAGTGAAATGTCAGACACAAAAGGCCAAATATTGTATGATTTCACTTATATAAGGTACCTAGAGTATTTAAATTCATAAAGACAGAAAATAGAATGGTGGTTACCAGGAGTGAGAGGAAGGGAGAATGAGGAGTTATTTTTAAAGGTACAGAGCTTCTGTAGGGAATGATTACCAAAAAAAGTTCTGGAAATAGATAAAGGTGGTGGTTGTGCAGCACTGTGAACATACTTGATGCCACTGGATTCTATATTTAACATTGTTATAACGGTAAATGTTATATTATATGTCTTTTACCATAGTAAAAAAGATTAACAGGAAAGGAAGAGAAGTCAAGACATTTGAAATCATCTTCTCAAATGGCAAACATTGCATTTGGCGGCTAAGGGCTGTTGGGTTATTTCCCATAAGATGAGGTTTACCGGTCCATCTGCTTTTCTTGATTCCAAGAAGCAGTCACCGAGCCCTCCTCTGTGAAGAACAAGGTCCTAGGATGGAGGATGTATGTGAATCAGGCCATGCCTGCCCTCAAGAAGCTGTTATTCTGTTGGAGGAAACAGACACATACACAAAAAGCACAAAGAACCCCAAGACTCTGCAGAACTTGGGGAGGAGAGATGAGGCCTGGCAGGGAGGCTCTGGCGCTGTTCATGAACAGCGGGTATAGAGAACAGGTAATAGAGGAAAGGTGCTCCGTGCAGAGGAAGGAATGTAGAGAAAGGGAAAGACCCTGGTCAGCAGGACCCACACACCCATTCGGCAGGCGTGGAGGGTCCGTGAAGGGGAGGTATACAAGATGAAGTGGAAGATGAGGGTGAACAAGTCAAAGGAAGTCTTCATTTGTTCATGTATACATTCACTTTATGAATTTCTTCTTTTAGTTGGCATCTCACCCTGTAGCCCAGGCTGGAGTGCAGTGGCACAATCACAGCTACCGTAGCCTCAACCTCCTAGACTCAACCTCCCAAGTAACTGAGACTACAGGCATGTGCTGCCACACCCAGATGATTGACTGATTGATTGATTGATTGATTGTAGAGATGAGGCCTTGGCATGTTGCCCAGGCTGGTCTCGAACCTGTGGGCTCAGGCAATCATCTTACCTTGGCCTCCCAAAGTGCTGAAATGACAGGCGTGAGCCACCATGCCTGGCCTCTATGAATATTTAACTATGACTTGCCAGATCCTAGGATTTGTGCAAGAGAGATATATTGGTATAGAAAATAAAGTTTCTTTGGGAGGCTGAGGTGAGTGGATTGCCTGAGCCCGCAGGTTCGAGACCCGCCTGGGCAACTTGGTGAGACCTCATCTCTACAATAAATCAAAAAATTAGCCGGGCGTGGTAGTGCACACCTGTAATTCCAGATACTTGGAAGGCTGAGGCGGAAGGATCGCCGGAGCCCCGCAGGTCGAGGCTGCAGTGACCGGGAGCGACCACTGCACTCCAGTCTGGGTGATAGAGTGAGACTCCAACTAAAAAAAAAAAAAAAAGAAAAGAAAGTTTTTAATGTGTCAATAATTTCCAATGTGCTTGGCCTTAACGATATCAGATTTAAGAATCATTTTATAGGACACCACACTCTGTCCCACAACTCCATCAGGAGAGAAAGGCCCAGAACCACTTTATCTGGAATGACAACATCTGCTTTTCACTCCAAGTGAAAGTCCTGCCTCTAAGTCATCCCCCAGACCTGCAGTGTGGCCATGAAGCCAATGCTGGCCAGCAGGGAGGAGCAGGAAAGAGAAGATTGGCACATGTATTCGTGAGGATGAATCCAGCCATACCACATGGGAACACTGGCTCAAGCTGGCAGAAACAATAAGGAAAGAGATTGGTTCCCTTGACCGGAAGTCAGAGGTAGAGCAGTTCCCGGGTTGGTTCCTTTCGAGGATCAGCATACCATCAAATATCCAGGACCTTTCCCTCTCTGGCAGAGATGGCATGCTCACCAACCCATTTTCTCTTTTTCCAGAGCATGCAGCTGGAGTACGTTTCCCAGCCTCCCCTGCAGGTGGGTGTAGCCATGTGACTGAGTTAAAACTACAGAATGTGGGTTAGATGTGTGCACCACCTCCAAGCCTGGTGCATGGGGACCTCCCACACACAGTCCTCCATTGTGCCTGCCCTCATCTGCCAACCAGATCCGGAGGACCCCAAGGCCCAAGAGGATGGCAGAAGCACCTGGAGGAAGGAGCGCCATTCCTTGAGTTACCACATGAATGAGCTTGCTAGGGCTGCCACAGAAATGTGTTTTCCCACAGTTCTGAAGCCTGGAAGTCCAAGATCAAAGTGTCAGCAGGGTTGGTTTCTCTTTGTCTTCCATATGGCTACCTTCTCGCTGTGTCCTCACATGGTCTTTTTCTCTGTGTGTGTACCTCCCTGGTGTCTCTTTGCCTGTTATGATTTCCTCTTCTTACAAGGACACCCATCAGACTGGGTTAGGGCCCACCTTAACAGCCTCATTTTAACTTAATCACTTCTTTAAAGACCCTAGCTCTAATATCTCATGTTCTAATGTACTGGGGGTTAGGACTTCAACATATGAATTTGGGGGGAATACTATTCAGCCCATACCATCACATGAAAGGCCTTTTCCAGACTCCTCACTGGAGGTTACAAGAGCAAGAGATATAAACCTCTGTTGTGTGAAGGCATTGAGATGTGGCGGTTATTTTGTTAAATAGTTAATGATATGTGCTATTATTCTGCTCTGTGGTCAACAATGAGCTTCATCAGAGCAAGATGGCTGCCAAGAGAATCAAGGCTGTCTACTTCCTTGCTTACATCCACTGATAAAGAGAGAGTCTCTTCTAGAAGCTTTCTAAGCCAGAACACTTCTTTCCCAGAAGCCCCAGCAAACTTCCCCTCATGTTCCATCGGCTAGAAATGGGTCACATGCTTATGATCAGTCACTATGGGGAGACGGAGTCATTCTGATTGGCTTATCTAATCAAGGTGAATCAATTCCTCCCAAGTATATGGCTACATGAGAGAGGATGGGATATCTGAACAACACGGCTAAACAGAGAGAAGAGGGAACAGATGCTGGGAATGCAACCCATGACTTCTGCTCCTGCACTGTTATCAGGTTCTCTTCATTCTAGAGTCTCTAGGGGTCAGAACACTGCAAAAGCCAGCCCAGCCCTTTATGACTTTGTTTGTTTGTTTGTTTGTTTATAAGTTGGAGTCTCACCATCGCCCAGGCTGGAGTGCAGTGGCACACTCACTGCTACTGCAGCCTCCACCTGCTGGGCTCATGCTATCCTTCTGCCTCAGCCTTCCAAGTTGCCAGAACTACAGGCACATGCCACCACGCCCGGCTAGTTTTTTTTTATTTATTGTAGAGACAAGCTCTTGCCAAGTTGTCCAGACTGGTCTTGAGCCCCTGGGCGCAGGCAATCCTCTCACCTCCACCTCCCAAAGTGCTGGAATTACAGGTGTGAGCTACTGTGCCCAGCTTATGGCGTTATTTAAAGACTTTATAGGACGTAAGGGCTAGAAGAGACTTTTGCGATCATTTTTGTAAACCGATCCTTTAAGTGTATGGACAAAGAAAAGGAGGGCCAAGGAGTCAGTGGTGAAGCCAAGACTAGATGTGGGGGCCTGGCCCACATACCATGCCTTCCCTCAACCCACCAGTGGTTCTCACATCTTACTGCTCATCAGAAATTACTGGGGTAATTCCTAGGAATGTAGACTCTCAGACCTTGCCCTAGGCTAATAAATCAGAATCTCCAGAAGTGCTTCCCAGAATCGTCTTTTTAAAAATCTCCCTAATGTACCCGGGTTCAAAGAGAGGTTTGGGAATCAGAATTCCAACATGCCTTAAGAATGGAAAATGTCGTGATTTCAGTTAATGTTAATGTAGTTTTTTTTTTTTTTTTTTAAGTCAATCCAGATCAATCTTCTCTTGGACAAGTCATACTTTCTTGGGGCCTCAATTTCCTTGTCTATAATGATAGACCATAATCCCTGATCCTTCTACCTCCGTGCCCCCCACCCACGAGCTGTTGTGAGCCCCATGAATGAGTAAACTGTTAAGCACTGTTGTATAACTTGTCTGCCCACACCTCCTTCCAGCACAGCTAAGAAACATTTAAGGAAACATGCTAAAGATACTTCATCCATATGGACTGAGCCATCAATCTGAAAGATCCCATGGATGGAAAGTCAGGTCCCTACAGATGGAGACCAGACCCTGTCCTCAACCCACCACCCACTTGGGGAGGCTCCCACTTGGCCACTGCTGGTTTCATGCATTATTCAGTCATAAGAGTCACCCTACAGTGGCCTGATGGTGTCCTTCACACAGTCTGCGAGTGTCTCCAGGTAGGGCAGACAAGAAACAAGAAGCTGAATGACTTTGAATGCACCTGCAGAATGCAGATGAGCCAGGTGCTTTGGCAGCGGGGGCCCAGTGCTCTTCATGGGGAAGGCAGAAGAGGTCTGGGCATTAGCGGAGACGATGACAGCTACAGAATGTTGGCCATCAGGTTCTTGGGAATGCCTGTGGTTTGGGCTTTGTGTAGCCTTCCCCAGCCCCCCTCCAGATGCATATTTGGGTTTATTGCAACAATTCCTTCTGTTTCAATTTTTAAGCCCATCTAAGCTCCTTAATTAATTTGATCCCCCAAACCATCCTGTACATAAGTAGATTGAATGTTTCCTTCACTTGAATCTGGCATGCTTTACTCAAGCCCTGGTTCACCAAGTCTGAATTCAACTCAGTCTCTTCATTCACTGTTTAATACACAATCACAAACTGAAACGCTCTAGGCTTCCTTTCTTTTTCCATCTGACTCATGCCCAATCATTAATTCATTTAGCAAACTGTGTTAGGTAGGATTCACAAGTAGCCGAACACCAACGCACATGAGCTTGAGCAAAAAAAGAGAAAGTTATTATAAGAAGAAAAGAGAATCTAGGCCGGGCACGGTGCTGCACATCTGTAATCCTAGCGCTTTGAGAGGCTGAGGCAGGAGGATTGCTTGAGCCCGGGAGTTCGAGACCAGCCTGGGCAACAAAGGAAGACCTTGTCTCTACAATGAATTAAAAAATTGACTGGGCCTGGTGGCATGTGCCTGTAGTCCCAGCTAATTGGGAGGCTGAGGTAGAAAGGATCACCTGAGCCCAGGAAGTCAAGGCTGTGGTGAGCTGTGCCACTGCCCTTCAGACTGGCAAACAGAATGAGATCCCAACTCCAAAAGACAGAGGGAGAGAGAGAGCGCCCAAGAACAAAACAAGAATATGTCTCTACCTCTCTCTCTCTATCTCACACACACACACATTCTTTTTCCAGGTCAGTGTTCTCTAATTCTCTGCTTTAAAGAGAAAGAAATATGGTGGCCAACAGTTCCTGAACTTTGCCTCTTATGTTTCTATCCAATAAGAAGAAATAAATCTAGCCTTCCTTCTATCCCAAATGTTAAAATCCCCAGGAGGGGGCTTAGTGGCCTAGATACCCACTCCTGGACCAGTCAGCAGTGGGAATTACCACGTGGATAATAAGGGTTGGGGGTAATCCTAGAAGAAGATGGTTGGGAGATTAGGGCTGGGGAAAAAAATACATCTATTACACAAATATTTCTATAGTCCACCATGTGTGAGACTCATTCATTCAAAAATACGTATTGAGAACATACTATGTGCTAGCCACTGTGGGAGGCATTGGTGATAAGGCAACAAGACACCACCCTTACTGTCAGGGAGCTCACAGTCTGTCTGACAAGACCAAGGTTATATAATTTTCAGGACGGACACATAATCATACCTGATAATTTATTGTAATTGCGGTATTATGAAAAAGGAGGACAGGATAGAAAGGATACATTTGGACAGGATACAGATATAACCTGACCTAGTTTGGGTGGAGAAGAGATCTTCCCTGAGGAAGTGAGATTGCAGCTATGACTGAAGGATGAATAGCAGTTAGCTGGAAATTCCACTGAGTAGTCTGAAAACTTAAAGGTGAAGACCCTGTCATCAAGAAATGTAAATCTAGGCTGGGCACAGTGGTTCACACCTGTAATAGAAACACCTTGGGAGGCCAAGGCAGGAGGATTGCTTGAGCCCAGTACTTCAAGACAAGCCTAGGCAACATAGGAGACCTTGTTGCTACAAAAAAAAAAAAAAAAAAAGTTAGCCACGCTTGTCTCAGCTACTGAGCAGGCTGAGATGGAAGGATCGCCTGAGCGCAGAAGGCTGAGGCTGCAGTGAACCGTGATCATGCCGCTGCAATCCAGCATGGGCGACGGAATGAGATTTCAATGGAAGGAAGGAAGGAAGGAAGGGAGGGAGGGAGAGGTGGGGGAGGGAGGGAGGGAGGGAGGGGAGAGGAAGGGAGGAATAAATGTCAATCTAGCAGAACAGCGTTTCTTGGAGAATTTCATAGAGCACTGGGTCCACAGAATATTAACAAGTTTCTAATTTGTAAAAAAAAAAAAAAAATAGTTCTGTGATCAAATACATTTTGAAAACACCAGGTTGGAAAAACTAAACTATTCTCCTTGCTACAGAGCTTGTTAGAGATTTTTATATGCCGTGGTATCCTGAGACTCTCTAGAGGTTCTTTTCCCCCAACAAGACAAGCCTTTCTAAGTCACATCTTTAAATGCAAGCAGCAGTGCTGTTGGAAAACCACCAATTTATGGAAGGTAGAGACCTGCTCAAGGACGTGTTGCCCACTAATGATAGAATCTGAACTCTACTGATCTTCCCACTGGGCTTTCCGTACCCATCTTCCTTGCATGGTAGAGGTTATGGATGCAAGGGGACAACTTTCCCACCTTCTGTGTAACTATGGATCACCATGTAAACCTTTTCTGCCAGTGAGATGTCAGGAGAATTCTGCTCGAAGGTTTGTGAGAAAGACTTTGCTCCCGGTATCAAGAGAAACTAATAGGATGAATTCTCCCACTGCCCTCCCTTCCTGCTTTTGGACTCTGTTGACAGAGATGCAGTGTTCTGAGCAACTGCAGCCATCCTGTGACCATGAGGAGAGACATCACCAACACCATGAATGAGATAAAGCATAAAGCAGATGGGAATGGCCTTTGGTTATGTTGAACTGCTAAATGATCTTGTGATCATTCACCTCTGGACTTCTGGTTTTGAATGTCCACTTGAAGAAGGGGGTTCTCTTACTTGCAGCTAAAAAACTTCTTTACTCATTCAGTTTTCAACCCTGGTCGTCCCTCTTGGACTTTTAAAATACAGAATGTCTTCTTATACATTTTCCTGGTAGAGACTGCCTCTTAGTGTTAATACTCACATTTCATAGAACATATGTATCTTTCAGTATATTATTTCAGCCAATATTCATAGAAGGAAAATTTATATTCATAGCTTCAAAAACTCATTGTGACATTGTTAACAAAACAATGTATGAGAAAGGTCTCAAGTCATATTCCTTCTCCTATTGGTAGACCGTCAGAATCACGTGGAAAATTTTGAACCGCACACCAGGAGGGAACCAAAGGGAAGCACATCTCAGGAGCTGGCACTAAAAGAAGCCTTGTCACTGCACAGAAGAGACTGTTAGCAGCCCAATTTATCATTTAATGATGAAAGGACTACTGTAAGCATTTTTACTTCCTAATGTGATGGCTTCTAACACATGATTATGTTGCAGTTATGTTTTGGGAAAATTTGATGAAAGGTTTTGGGTTGATATATGTAACTTTGTATGTTCTTCTCATTTAAAATAATGGAAAATGGTCAGCGTTTCTATAGAAAATGTCTGATTTTCGGGACCGTATTACAGAAAGTACGAATGCCTGTAATTTCAAGTGGCAGGAAACTTGAATTTAAATTGTTTTAGGAAGGCCTTCACTGAAATACAAGTCGATACTCTTCTTGTATTAAGAATCAATGTTATAATTGGCTGTATAAAGAGTTTCTGCATTTTCTGCAGAACAGCAATTTTTCATTTGTTTTCCATGAACCACTGTGCCACATGCCTGCCTGTGTGTCACATCCACCTAAGAAGTTTTTCAAAACTAGAGAAGCGCATGTCCCATCCTAAACAAATCAAACAGAATTGGGTGGGGGGAGGTGGTGGTGCCCATTCATCAGTACTTTTTAAACTCTCCATATCATTCTAAAGCATAGTCAAGTTTGACAAGTCAAGGCCACTGTTCTAAACAACACATTTCTCCAAGAACAGTAGGCAAACATTGGCCGGGCGCAGTGGCTGACACCTATAATCCCAGCAATTTGGGAGGCCAAGGTGAAAAGATTGCCTGAGCCCACGGGTTCAAGACCAGCCAGGGCAACTTGCTGAGGTCTCATCTCTACAATAAATCAAGAAAAATGAGCCAAGCTACTTGAAAGGCTGAGGCAGAAGGATCACCTGAGCCCAGCAAGTCAAGGCTGTGGTGGCTGTGAGCATGCCACTGCTCTCTAGCCTGGGTGACAGAGTGAGACTCCGACTCATAAAAAAAGAAAAAAAGAAGAAGAAGCAGGCAAACATTGATATTACAAGAATTATGAAACCTACTAGTTTTCTTTTGATTCTGGCTACCAGGAAGCTCAACCAAACTTAGTTATAATAACTCTCTTGGCCCCGGTTCTTACTTCAATTAACTCTCTCTTTTCTTCAGATGTCCAGATGCTGCTTCTTTTATCTAAATTCATGCACATGCGGATGCACACACACACGTGCGGGCGCACGCACACATACACACTCCAGAGTTTAGTCTATCGTGGAAATCACACCTCCTGTTTTCAACTTAGTCTTTTTTTTTTCTCTTCCAGAAGTGTGATTGCCTTAAACATGCTATACAGTGGTGAAGACCTTGACTAATCCAATTTTCTACGAATCAGAGATATCACATATTAATATCAGACTACTTCCTGTAGCTAAAAAAAAATTTACTTTGGGAACAAAATATGTGGCCTCATTTATGCCTGAGTTCGTCAACCAGTTAAAATTTTTTGTGTTGTTCTTTTCATCAACTCTGACAAAGTGATATGGAATTAGATACCCTGTGAACTGTTTCTTTGCTCTAATGTGTAAGCTGCGCTTCACTAGAGGGAATAAAATAATCCACTGTCATTTCTGTTTTTATCATATTCATTTTTGGCAGAGAATTTATTCACTCTTCACTATATAGTTATTTATGTGCTACAATCTTGCATTTTTGCATTCCCCAGAGAACGCACCATTAAAACTCTTAATGTGACACCTCATATTTTTAGTAGACTAGAAAATAGTTACAATTTTAATTTAAATTGAAATGACTATGTAATAGCTGGACAAATCAGTTTGAGATCCCCAGAGCTCTTAATTGTAATTCTCCATTGTTTTCTGTGCATAAATTTCTTTTCCAAAGTGCTCATTTTGAAATATTCACTCATTTTTTTCAGCTGTTCCATGCTCATTCCAAACTCACTTATTTAATAATTTTCTATGGTTAACAACTTCATGATTAAACTTTAATGTTAAATATAAATGGTTGAAATAATAAGCTTATTAGAGTGTTTAGAAAAGAAAGAGGATTCAACATTTAGGAAATGATGAATTTAAGTATCAAGTGTAAGAAAAGGAGAGATAGTCATTCTGGCCCAGAACAAAACACAGAAACACAGGTATAAATTTGTGTGTGTGTGTGTGTGTGTGTGTGTGTGTGTGTGTGTGTGTGTGAAGTACAGGGTACAGGTCGAGTATCCCTTATCCAAAATGCTTGGGACCAGAAGTATTTCAAGTTTTTTCACATTTGGAAACATTTGCATGATCCTTACCAGTCAAGAGTTCCAAATCTAAAGATCTGAAATACAAAATGTTCCGGTGAGCGTTTCCTTTGAGCATCATATTGGAGCTCAAAAAGTTTCAAATGATAGAGCATTTCAGATTTCAGATGTTCAGATTAGGGATACTTAACCTGTGGTTATGAATGTCTAAGTCTTCTCCAAGTGATGGGGAGAGGAATTTTATTTAATCCGACAGAATTCAGGACTAGCAGTAGCTGTGAGAGTATCTAGTATAATCTACTCATTTTACAAATAAAGAACACAAGTTCAGAAAAGAAAAGTGATTTTTTTTCAAAATCTAATTATTTATTCGCCAAGACCAGGATAACAGAAGAATCAGAAGTGAACTCAATGAAGGGGGGAAAGGATTCTACTAGAAGCAGTCAGCCCCCTTCCAGAGCCCCCCATGTCCACCAGTGCAAGTGTCAGACTGAACGATAAACTATGTCATAGCCTCCCGTTCCCTGCATGCTGAGGACATGTTTTGTGGCATTTGATTTTTTAGTTTAAAAACAACCACATCAACAAAAGCAATACCTGAGATACTGTGAGATCAGATTCGATTTTAATCCTGTCTGGCAATGCAAAGAAGATTAAAATGTCTCTAAGAGAAAACCGGTGGAATGCCTCTGAAATAAGCCTAGAAGGCTCTGTTCAACCCCCTTGAATGTTATTGGAAGCAAGAACATCTATTCTTCCCCACCGTGCCACACACAAACCCCCCAGGACACTAAGGGTCAAGTGAAGGTTGACTGCCAAACTGTCCCCCCCATGTGACCTAGAAAAGAGCCACAGGCAGGTTCCAGGAGATCTGGCATCTAATACTGACCCTACCACTAATGGCTCCTGTGACCTCGGTCAAGACCATTTCCACACAATGCCCACAGGATGTAGGCATTAGGCAAGAGGAGGTTTAGGATAAATACGAAGTTTCTGGCATGGCCTTTGAGTGGGCGGTGATGCCACTATCCAAAATAGAGTGCCCATAAAATGTAGCATACAAATCAAGACACTTCTTGAGCAAAAGGAGGAATTACTGATAATTGTGCTGAGGCAACAGGCTTAAACTGCAACTACCCTAGATACCCGGGATGTCCCATCATCCTAAAGATGGGACCTCTAGAGCAAATGAGGTTTGGAGGCTAAAAAGTCTGAGTATAGAAGTGTTGCCTTTTAGGTGCCTGTGGGACCTCTGAATGGAGTTGCATGGTGGAAAGATGGACATAGGGCATGGAACCAAGGAGAGAGGCCTGGGCCTGAGGTATAGATCTGGAAGCCATCAAGAGCCACAGGACAAGTGGGATCACCCAGAAACATGTAGAGTATGAAGGGGCCAAAGTCAGAGCTGGAATTCATATCCAAGGGGCAGGCAGAGCAAGAGGCTGAAAAGGAGGCTGAGAGGAGGGGTAGGAGTGGTGGGAAAACCAGAAAAGGATAAAATCAAAGGCAGAAAGACCTCCAGATGGAGGAAGCGGTCTGCAGGGTCAGGGGTCGTGAGGAGAAACAAACAGGAGTCACAGAATGGAGCAAGCAGGGCAACAGGGTCCTTGGAGACTTGACCTTGGGGCAATCTCCTCCACTGCCACACTCGAATATCGCCCTCAAACCAAAAGACGTCTCCCCTTCCTTTTAAAGCTGGTCCCACATGCATGGAGTCTGTGTGTGCCTCTGAAAAGTGGAGAGGATACCCAAGGCTGCAGAGTACTGTCTAAAAGGCGGAATCGCATCATGCATCTGGAAAGCACTCTGCAAGCTAGAGATATCGCATGGACGTTCTCTCTCCCCTGCCTAACACCCTTTCTGTCTCCAGGGTAAAGCAATTTCTTCTCACCTTCATCCTCCTTCCCTTCTGCCTTCAATTTTCATATATCATACTCCTCTAGCCTCTACCCAGTTATTCTTACAGCCAAATCCATGAGCATGAACGCTAAACTTCCGGCCTCCACTTTCCAGCTATTCTGCTGTCTTCCCGAGGTCAAGTTTCTACCTCTCCTACACTCTGGAAACCACCCATGGCTCCTCTTTGACAGATCCTCTTCTCATTCCTTGGCCTCCTTGGCCTCCGCAGCATCCAGTACTGCTGACTATCCCTCCTTTGTAGGTCTCCACTCATGGCTTTGATGAATTATTGTTTCCTCTCTTTTCCCTCTTCAACTCCTTCCCCTATCCTTTAGAGTCATGGTTTACAACAGCTGGGTCCAGTCGCAGTTTGCCTGGGACTTGGACTGAGTCATATGGTGGAATGGGGCCAGGGGAGACACTGGGGCATTGAACAGGGCCCAATTTCCCCTTCCTAAAGCCAGATCCCAGGTTGGGACTTTCTATCAAGAACCCCCTGGGGCCCCCACTCTACAGCCTAAAATCCAGGTCCTAGATTGTCAAGTCAAGGACCTCATAGGATTATTGCCTCAGGGTTTGACAGGAACCCCACATGATTTAGTTGAAACATCACCTAACCCTTACAACCCCTCCTCAACGGTCCCATCAGAGGGACACTCCTGCTCCTGCATAGTGCTCCAGGGACAGGAAACTTGCCACTTTCGGGGCAAGCATCTTTCCTTTCCAGATAGCTAAGGAAAAAAAAAAAAAGTCCGGTCTTCTGTCAAGACAAATTGGACTTATTATACCCATGCATTTGGTTGTCTTTAGACCTCACAGATGTACCCAGAAGAGGCCAAATCCCTCTTACACACAACTTCAGATTTTTGAAGATGCCTGTCACATCTCCTCCAAAGACCTCTCTCTGTGCCTGGCCACCTCTATTCCTTCCACTTCGCCTCATGTCACACAGACTCAGGTCTCCTTGTGACCCTGATACACTTATCTGAGGAACCATTTCCAAGAGTGAAGTGTGCATGTGTGTTACGTGAACAAAGGGAATTACTTTTAGTTAGTTTTTCTTTAAGTAGTTCGTTTTTGCAAACATCAGGGAACAATTTCCGAGAGGCAGCATGACATATGATGACATAGGAACAAGGTTATCCAGAGCCCAGCACATCAGACAGTCTGGAAAACCCTTAAGTGAAGAATGCTTGTCTTCATGAAACCTTGATAATTTAAAAGGGACAATGACTATCTGAAGCAGTCAAGGTCTCCGTTAAATCTGGCAAAGCTAGGCGACTGGAAGGGGGGCTTCTCATGCAAGGGGACCCTTTGGTCTTTAGCGACATCATTATCTGTGGGTTATTATCATTACTACAAATACTAATACACTTTTATTAAGCACTGGCAATGACCCAGGGCAAGTGAGTTTAAGTTCATATTAGATCCATTTTCATTATCAAGAGAAAAGAGCAGAATGAACAAAGGACTATAATGTGAAATTCTAAAGTAGGAAAAATGAAAAAAGGTTAATTAAAAAAAAAACCTCACAGAGTAAAGAGAAAGACTCCAACTGTTCGTGGTCAGGAGCCATGATGGATGGCGAATCTTGTCACCCTGGACTTGTCCCCTGTGATTTTTTTTCATCTCTCTCTCAAAAAAGATCCTCCTCTCAGCTAAGGACGTGGCAGGGACAGGAGAAGGGGTGAGGGGAAGAGAAGGAGACTTTCATCTCAAGGGCCCCTTTTGGCTTGGAAATTCTGTGCCTCCTAATGGCAATATCTTGCCCCAAACAAAATCAAATCTAATATTGAGCCTACATTAAAATGTAAAAATAAAATTTAAAAAGTATTCAATGCTGAGAGACACTCCCTTCCCCAAAGACCTTTTTGGCACCTCCAACACTAAAATAGTGAAGTATACCACGGTCGCCTCTAAGTACACCCTGGCCTTGGGGTTTATGTCTCTTAGGACACATGTAAGAAGGTTCCTATTAACCGCCAAACTCCTTTGGAAGTATCCTATGAAGTTATACCTTTCTGCTCCATAATTGTTTGGTCATTTGGAATATGTTTCCATGCAAGTTATTTCTCTCTATTCAGGGAATGCCTGAGGTTTTCCAGAGTGTGTAAACCAGACTGTAATTTAGAACACCAAGCAGGTCAGCAGAATGGACACCTACATGCTGAGGCAGTGTGTTGTCCAGCCCAGCATGTCCTTGGAAGGAGTGTTGTGTTTTGAGAGTACACGTATGTCACATGATGAGGTGTAGTTACCCTAATGGTGCTGCTACTTTGGCTGAAACTTGGATCCGCCATTCCAAATTACACATCAACCCTTGATGTCAATTGTGGTAGAAACTATGAAGAACCCTGAAATAGGTGTGTATATGTTTGCATGTGTGTGTCATGTTTATAGGAACAAACCTGGGAATGAGCAGTGACTTACTCAAGGTCATTCAGCAGAAGCAGGTCTGGAGTCTAAGTGCCTGAGTCCCAAAATCCATTGCTGTTCTTGTTAAGTGCACAGTCTTAGAGAAAATGATACAAAATGCCACAGCTGGTCTTCAGGAACTCTATACGGTGCCTCAATGTAGGAATAAGAAGTCACAGCCCAGACCCTTCTCCTCAAGTGCTATAAGAAAAAAATGGCTTGCATAGAGAGGAGACATCAAAAAGCCCCACGTGTGAACTTGTACGCCTCTCGGTGCTTTTCTCACTGAGGCTGTGAGCGCCTTGATCGCAGAATAATACATGTATTCTTTTCCATATCCTGCCCAACACCAAGTATGAAGTTCAAATTCAATAAATGTTGATGGAATAAATGAACTAAGTGAAGTTTGAAGTGAGTCAAAATGAATAAGACAGATGTGTTGGTACACATCTATAGTCCCATTTACTCGGGAAGATTGCTTGAGCCCAAGAGTGAGAGACCAGCCCAGGCAATATAGAGAGACCACGTCTCAAAAAAAAAAAAAAAGGTGCCAGGCACGGTGGCTCCTGACTGTAATCAAAGCACGTTGGGAGGCCGAGATGAGAGGATTGCCTGGGCCCACAATTCAAGACCAGCCTGGGCAACTTGGCGAGACCTCATCTCTACAATAAACTAGCCGGGTGTGGTAGCGCGTGCCTGTAGTTCCAGCTACTTGGAAGGCTGAGGCGGAAGGATCGCCGGAACCCAGCAGGTCGAGGCTGTGGTGGCCGGGAGTGGCCACTGCACTCCAGTCTGGGCAACAGAGACTCCAACTCAAACAAACAAACAAACAAACAAATAAAAACATAGTCATTATAGATTCTCATTTCCAAAGTTACTTAGGTCAGCACCTTTCCCCACATCCCCTTCAGGTAAGTTACTTCATACATTTATTTACAGTTAGATTCTCTTATCACAGTATACATTCTTTACTGGGATCTCCTGACATTTTACACAATTCTTTAAAAAATTTGCACACACTAAGGTTTACTCTTTGTGCTGCAAAGTTTTATAGGGTTTGACAAATGCAAGAATCCACCATGGATTCATGGAGGACAAATGTCATGTATCCACAATTATAAGATCATAGGAAATATTTTACTACCTTAAAAATCCCCTGTGCAGCCGGGTGCAGTGGCTCAGCCTTTAATCCCAGAATTTTGGGAGGCAGAGGCAAGGGGATTGCCCGAGCCCGGGGACTTGAGACCAGCCAGGGCAACTTGGTGAGACCTCACTCATCTCTACAATAAATCACAAAAATTAGCTAGGCACGGTAGCGTGCATCTGTAGTTCCAGCTACTTGGAAGGCTGAGGCGGAAAAATTGCCTGAGCCCAGCAGGTCAAGGCTGCAGTGTCCATGAGCATGCCACTGCACTCCAGCCTGGGCAACAGAGTGAGACTCCAACTAAAAAAGAAAAAAAAAAATCCGTTGTGCTTCACCTATTCAATACTTCCCATTACCACCACCCATGGCAACCTCTGATCTGATCGTTTAATGTCAGTTTTGCTTTATCCAGAATGTTGTATCATTGGAATCATACAGTAGGTAATCTCTTCAGACTGGTTTCTTTCACTTAGAAATACACATTTCCGTTTTCTCCATGTCTTTCTGTAGCTTAATAATTCTTTTTTTTCTGAATAATATTTCTTTGTACAGATGTACAGTTTGTCTAACCATTCACCGTTCATGAAGGACATTTGATTGCTTCCAACTTTTAGCAGTTTTGAATAAGGCTGCTAGAGCATTCATGTGCACGTTTTTGTATGAAACTCAGTTTTCAAAATAACAGTAAAGACCTCGGAGCATAATTACTGGATTATATGGTAAGATTATGTTTAGCTTTGTAAGAAACTGTCTACTTGTCTTCCAAAGTTGATGTACCATTTTGTATTTCTGCTAGTAATGAAAGTTCCTGCTACTCCAGATTCTTGTCAGCATTTGGTATTTGGGGTTTTCTTGTTTTTTGTTAAGTTATTCTAATAGGTGTATTATGGTATCTCTTTTTTTTCGAGCCAGGGTCTCTGTTGCCCAGGCTGGAGTGCAATGGCACAATCACAGCCCACCACAGCCTGGACATCCTGGGCTCAGGCAATCTTTCTGCCTCAGTATCCCGAGTAGCTGGGACTATAGGCATGTACCACCAGGCCCAGCTAATTATTATGATGATTTTTTTTTTTTTTTGGTGGAGATGAGGTTCTGCTATGTTGCTTAGTCTAGTATTGAACTCCTGGGCTCAAGCAATCCTCTCACCTCGGCCTCTCAAAGTGCTGGGATTACAGATGTGTTTTAATTTGAAATGCTCTCACAAATGATGCTGAGCATCTTGTCATATGTTTGCCATCTGCACATCGTATATCTTCTTTGATGAGGCATTTGTTCAGACCTTTCACCTATTTTTAAATTGGATCAATTTCTTACTATCGAGTTTTAAGAAGGCTTTTTCATCTGGGATGCAAATTCTTTTTCAGATATGTGTTTTGCAAATATTTTCTCCCATTCTTGGGTTTATTTTCACTTTCTTGTTTTATTTTAATTTTCTGTTTTCACTTTCTTGATGCTGTCTTTTGAAGCAAAAAAGAATTTCAAATTTTGGTAAAGTCCAATGTATCTATTCTTTTTCTCTTGGTTGTGTTTTTTGGTATCATATCTAAGAAACTATTGCCTAATCCAAGGTCACATTCACTCCTATATTTTCTTTTCTTTCTTCATTTCTTTTCTCTTTTTTTTTGAGTCAGGGTCTCACTCTGTCATCCAGGCTGAGGTACGGTGGCGAGAACACAGCTCACAGCCTTAACATCCTGGCCTCAGGCGATCCTTCTGCCTCAGCTTCCCAAGTAGCTGGGTCTACAGGTGTGTGTGCCACTATGCCTACCTAATTTTTTTAATTTTGTAGAGACAAGGTAGGTCTCACTATTTTGTCTATGTTGGTGTCAAACTCCTGGGCTAAAGTGATCCTCCTGCCTTGGCCTCCCAAAGTGCTGGGATTACAGGCATGAGACACCATGTCCGGTTAGTCTTATATTTTCTTTTTTTTTGAGTTGGAGTCTCACTCTGTCACCCAGACTGGAGTGCAGTGGCTGTTCCCAACCACCGCAGCCTCGACCTGCTGGGCTCTGGCGATCCTTCTGCCTCAGCCTTCCAAGGAGCTGGAACTACAGGTGCACGCTACCACGCCCTGCTGATTTTTTGATTTATTGTAGAGATGAGGTCTTGCCAAGTTGCCCAGGTGGGTCTCGAACCCGTGGGCTCAGGCAATCCACTCACCTCAGCCTCCCAAGGCGCGGGATTACAGGCTGAGCCGCCGAGCCCGGCTAGACTTATATTTTCTTTTAAGCACTACCGGCACTTTGGGAGACCAAGGCTGAAGAATTGCTTGAGGCCAGGAGTTTGAAATCAGCCTGGGCAACATAGTGAGACTCTATCTCTAGTAAAAATAAAATAAAATAAAACCACAGTTTCACAAGCATTAGTTTCATATATAGATGAGAGGAAAGTCATTGAAGGCATAAAGAGGCTTCCTTAGGGTCATGTGTCTAACAAGGGAGAAACCAGCATTACACTCAATTTTGATGTTCTGTTCTCTTCACCCTGCCGCTCTATGCCTCCATATTCTTCACACATCAGTTCAGGGGCAGATAATGCCAAAGGCACAACAAGTAGAGGGTTGGACTCTCCTTGCACTTTGGCCTTTCAGGCAACAGCTGACACCATCCGAGGGCTGAGGGAGACATCTGAGTAACTGCTGAATTCCTCCTACTCTCATCGTGCTCCTCCGCCTGACCCTTAGGATTGAACCCATTTCCAGAGCTGAGAGTTTTGGGATACAGACACCACCTTTAACAAGCTCCAGGTTGGTGGGCTCGGTGGTTCAGCCTGTAACCCCAGCACTTTGGGAGGCCGAGGCGAGTGGATTGCCTGAGGCTGTGGGTTCGAGACCCGCCTGGGCAACTTGACAAGACCTCGTCTCTACAATAAATCAAAAATTATCCGGGCGTGGTAGCTCGTGCCTGTAGTTCTGGCTACTTGGAAGGCTCAGGTGGAAGGATCACGGGAGCCCAGCAGGTCGAGGCTGCGGTGGCCAGGAGCGTGCCACTGTACTCTAGTATGGGCGACAGAGTGAGACTCGAACTCAAAAAAAAAAAAAAGAAAGAAAAAGAAAAAAGAAAAAAAAAAGCACCAGGTTAAAACCTAGGCCCAACTTTCCAGATGCCCCAAACCTTTCACCTGTTGGGATGAACTCCCCAGGACCCTGCTGAGCAGGAGGAAGATTTCTGGCTCATCTGAAGGCCCAAGGCTGATGATAGAGAACCGTGCTGGACTCTGATGGTGCAGGATCTTCTGCTTGAACCCCAAATCCCTGCCTGGCAGGATGTCTCTATAACCCTGGCCACCTTTTTTCCTGGAGCAGACATGTGCTTTTCCTGCCAGGCCCATATTCCGAGGGCCTTCTGCTCTCTACTGTCCTGGATTCTCCACATTCCCATCTCAGTTTCCCGAATTTCTGTTTCCTACCAATTTGGTGAAAGACAACTTCTCCAAAGAAAGGTCCCTCACAACACCTTCCACACTCCAATACAATACCCACCACTCCATGAACATCTTGAATACAGGACTCAGTATCATAGTACCTCCATTCCAACCCCTTTCCAAGAGTCTCCCATACCCTTCCCCACGTCTTCTTTCTTGCTTCTCTTAACAGGAACGAGATAAATCTCTACCGAAGTTCACCCCAAATCCTTATGTACAGCCTGCTGGGTTAGTATTGAACAGCCAGAAATAGTCCCAGCTACAGTGCATCTGCCTAGGACAGGAGCAGTCAGGTAGCACCTGCATCTTTACCACAGACTGGGAGGCAGACTCCATCTTCACTGTGGGCCGCTTAAGAGCCCCTGCACTTGGCAACAGAACCCCAAATCTGTTCTGTATAATAAAAATAAATCCACAACAAAAAACTAGTAATCCCCCCACCTTATATCCAAATATCTTGATCTTTATCTTTGTGGTTCCTAAAAGGTCATTGCATCCACTATTTATCAGGGCAAAGATTATTATTATTCCACTAGAGAACTGAGAAAATGGATGCTTAGGAGAGAGGTAACTTATCTAAGATCTTATAGCCAGGAAGTGGGAGTCGGAGCTAGAAGCAAAGTCTCTGACCCCTTGGCCAGTGCTTTCTGCTACTCTCTGCTAAATCTGCTGTTCACTGTGGCTTCGCCATTTTGTTTGAAGAAAAGCCCCAGGATATATCTTTATATATATATATTCTCAAAGTCAATGATAATTATCTGAATATCAATACATTATCAATAGTGAGCCTATTCAGAGACAAGTAAAAAAATTGGGAAAAAAAGAGTATGTTTTTCCTCAGAAGGCTTATGTGACAACCTAAATCAATGAATTCAGATGTACTTAAATAATATCATTTTTTAAAAGATAACACAAAGTCTCACTAGTTTGCAGAGATGGGAAAAGAGATCGGTTTCAATATAAATATCTGAATTATAAATCATTGTCTTCTTACTTTTGAACATATAACTCTGCAGGCCTATATTACATAACAAAAACAAGCCCTTTAAAATTCATGAAATTATGGAGAAACTCAGAAGCTGCAAGTCTTCCAATTCTTATTTTCTTAGTAGACTGTTATTCAGAGGAAGACACTTTTAACTTTTTACCTCTACTAGTAAGAATCACATAACACACTCAGTTGTAGTAAATTATACAGTAAAAAGGTCGGAATGAGAGAAGTTTTCCTACATCTTAAACAATTTGTGTAAGATTGCTGCTATAAAAAGGCAGTCTCCTAATCAACATCGTCTGTCATCAGGCTTTTGCGTATGGCACAATTTTGGGAGAGAGCTAGTACCTCCATTTCTATCCAGTGTAGAAAAGAACATGAATGTTGAAGCCTGTCACACCTGGCTCCAACCCAAAGCACTTGTAAATTCTTTGACCTTGAGAGGGTTATTACTTTGCCTCTCTGTGCTTCGGCTTCCTCCTCTGTAAGAGGGGATACCACCTACCTAGCAGAGTTAATGGTAGGATTTGAAAATGGGTTTAGAGTCTATAATATTCAGTGATTTATCACAAGAAACAAGAGTTGAGTTCCACATGTTCTCACTCGTAATCAGACCTTAAACATTTACCATAATACTACAAGCTGGGGGGGGGGGGGGTCCGCATAACATCAATAAGGGTAGCTGATCTCAAACCAGGCGAAGTGAGGACCAAAGAGAGGCCCAAACTTTACCTGTATGATGCCCACTTGTATACCTAATCCTAAACTGTACCCCACATCTTTAAAATAACAAAAAAAATTTAAAAAGAAAATGTCTAACTAAATCAGGGCTCAGCAAACTTTTTTTGTAAAGGTCCAAATAATAAATACTTTACACTTTGCATGTCGTGCAGTCTGTCAAAATGACCAAACTCTGCCACAGTAGCCCAAAAGTAGTCACAGACAGAATGAGCATAGCTGTGTTCCAACAAAAACGTCACCGAAAAAAGGCCACAGCCTGGCCCACAGGCCATAGTTAGCTGAGCTCTGATAGAAATCATCCCCCAAAGTGTCTAGGACATAGTGGGTGCTTAATTATGATAGCTACTATGATCATTATTTTACTTCTTATCACAGCCAGCAATCTTTTTGCCTCCTGCCACTCATTTGCCATTCTATCATTCCCAATGTCCAAAAAAAAAAAAAAAAAATTCAAAACTAGCTAAAATGTTGCTGCCAAACTTCCGGGTCACTTTATTTCCAACATTCAAATACATTATTCACTATCTTCCGTCTTGTAACTGAGTCACAAATGCTATGGTTGAAAGGAGCTTTGACCATGAGTTTTGGTTCAATACTTAAATCCCTTTTGTGACATATCCCATGAATAGTTGCCCAACATGTCTGAACACCACCCATGACAGGGAGACCCCTATATCGCTTAGCAGGCCTTTCTCTTGTCAGGTAGCTTTGAGTGTTCTCAAAAGCTGTTTAGTGTGAGTTTAAGTCCAATATGCTTCAACTTTATAAATATATGCTGAGTCCCTGCTATGTTCCAGATACTACTACATACTGGGGACACAAAGATGAATAAGATGTAACCTCTACCTCCCACTTCTTGCTGGACTGACTTAACCTGCTACTGTCATCCAAAACAAGTCCCACAATCTCCACCATGAGATAGTCATTTAGATATGTGAGAGTAATGCCCTACGTCTTCTCCAGGTTCCAAACTCTCAATTCCTTCAACCATTCTTCACAAGTTTCCTTACCATCTGTTCATACAGTCTTCCCTCGGACATAAAATCCATAAATACTCTACAAAGAAGCCTAGGTGTGGCTGGCCAATGGAGAGTGGAGCAGGCTTATACCTATGCAGGTGTACTTTAGTGTCAACTGTCTAAATATTTGCCTCTTAACTCAGGGTCAGATGTGGTGGTTCAAGCCTGTAATCCCAGCACTTTGGGAGGCCGAGGCGTGGGGATTGCTTGAGCCCACAGGTTTAAGAACACCCTGGACAACTTGGCAAGACCTTATCTCTACAATAAAAGTCAAAAAATTAGCTGGGCATGGTAGCACATGCCTGTAGTTCTGGCTACTTGGAAGGCTGAGACGGAAGGATCACCTGAGCCCAGCAGGTCGACACTGGGGTGGCCGTGAGCGTGCCACTGCACTCCAGCCTGGGCAATGGAGTAAAACTCTGACTCAAAAATAAAATAACTCACTCAACCTTGTTTACTTAACTCGCATCTATATTCCTTTAATTTTCTAAGTGGTTCTATAGAGATGATATGGCAACCATTGATGTTTTATTTTCCTTAAATAAAAGCACAATTTAGCCTAAATAGCAGAGTACCTATTCTTATTTGATCCAGTCTGTTGAGTAGTAGAACTAATAATAGCATTTCTCGGCTGAATTGATGCTTTGAATAACTAAAACATACATAAAATTGATTTTAAAATTCCTACCTATCCACCAGTAACAAATTCACATCTTCAGCTTTCATATCTCCCTTGGGTTACAAATAAATGTTTCTTTCTGCATATCAGAAATTTCCACCTGGATGTCATACAGGTATCTCACTCAGTGTGTGCAAAAGTCAACTTAATCTCAACTCCTCAAAATAGATGCTTCTCCTGTATTATTTTCTCCCTATCTTAGTAAATGGCTTGCTTATCTACCTGGATGTCTGAGCCAGAAACATCAGAGCATTCTTTATTCTACCATCTCATTCCCCTTTGACAACCAATCATTTCCTAAATGCTGATAATTCTACCCATCTCCTGGATTTGTCTCATTATATTTATCCTACATGCAGTTTATGAACTGTAGGTTGCAACTCATCAGTACATAATAAAATAAATTTAGTAAGCTTCAACCTACATATTTAAGAATAAAATAAGACTTCTTCCTCAAAGTAGGATGGAACGGCTTGTGGCAGATCAATGCTTCTGTAAAGAACTGGAAAACAAGATTAAGAATTTTTGTTTGTTTAAAAGCATCCAGGAGCTGCTGAGGCAATGAGGATTAGAATAGCTAAAATGCTGGAGAGGACAGACTTGGAGAGGAGATGAGCAGGGCTTTATCCAGACAAAAGGGCACTGCTGAGGACCAGTAAAACTGCAGAGCTTTGGAAGTCTGTGCGAGGCTAGAGTAACAAAATTGAAGACTTGAGGGGTCCTAAACACAGTCAATGTTCCTATCAAGATGCTTGCAAATTCTGAAGCTGTGCAAAGTTGGAGGCAAAAAATTAAGCCAAAAACTAACCAAAAGCAGTTTTCTATAATCTTGCAATGTTAAGGAGGCAAAACTTAGATTTCAGGACCTCTTGGGGGCATGGCCCCTGATAAATAGAGCAGGCTCTCAGCTGAAAGTCCTGGTTCAACTGAAAGTATCAGTTTAGTCCTGATGGAATTAATGTGATTACCCTTAAATCTCTCTGACTGACAGAGAAAATAATAAATCCTCCTTAAGGAAGACATCATCTGAAGCTTAAACAGTTCTTAACACAAGTTCTATCACTCAATAAAAATTCCTGTAGATGACTAGAAACAAGTTGAAAATTCAAGGGAAAAATAGACAATAAAAACTGACCCACAGGTGATTCTAAAAACTGGAGTTACTTGACAAGGATTTTCTTTTTAATCTGAGGTTTATGTTTTTTTAAAAAGACAAAATAAAAATATATAGATGGAAAAGTTCACCAGATAATTGAATTTTTTTTTTATTTTTACAAAGAATCGAACAAAAAATTTTAAGTTAAAAATATCATTACCAATAGATGGGTAGACTAGAATCAATAGATGGGTATGACTGCAGATTAGGTACAACAGAAGAAAAAGTAGTGAATTGGAAGACATGTCAGTAAGTAAACTGAAATATGCAAAGAGTGGAAAACACATAAAGAAGTATAAAAGATATGTGGGACAAGATGAAAAGGTGGGGGTTTTTTTGTTTGCTTTTTGAGTCAGGATATCACTCTGTTGCTCAGGCTGGAGTGTAACAGTACAATCATGGCTCAGGTGATCCTTTCTCCTCAACCTCCTGAGTAGCTGGGGCTATAGGCGAGTGCCACCACGCCAGTCTAATTTTTTTTTTAGAGATGAGATCTTGCTATGTTGCCCAGGCTGGTCTTGAACACCTGGACTCAAGCACTCTTTCTGCCTCAGACTCTCAAAGTGCTGGACCACACCTGTCCAAAAAGTACTGGGCCACACCTGGCCATAACTTACATGTAACTGGAGTCCCAGAAAAAAAAAACCAGAAGCAACATTTGAAGAGATAATGGTAACTACTTTTTCAAAATTGATGAAAGACATTAATATAAAGATTCATATCTCTCAACAAATTCCAAATGGCATAAATTCTTAGAACCAAAACAAAAGCAGAAACACTTACATACAGTCAACTTACTGAAAACCAAAAAGAAAGTTCTAAGCAGCCAGAGGAAAAGGACCATTACCGTCAAAGAAGCAATAATAAAACTAATAGCTGATTTCTCACAAGAAATGACGGCAGCCAGAAAGCAATGGAATGACATCTTTAAAATGCTACAAGAGGCAGAAAAGTGAACCTGCCCATCTAGAAGTCTATATTCACTGGGAAAATCTTTAAAAATGAAAGTAAAATAAAGATGTCTTCAGACAATGAATTTGCCACCACAGACCTGCACTTAAAATGCATGTAAAAGGGAGTTCGTTAGGCAATACAGAAAAAACTGAGTAATGAAATGGGTAAATATAAACAAGTGCTGATTATGAAACACAGTAACTGCAATGTCTTTTGAAATTTAAAGTGCAAGCAACATTAATGCAAAAAGTAGAAGGGGCCAATGTATTTAAGCTATAAAAGGTTTCTGCTTTGTTTGGAAGGTGATATAATAGACTATAATAAACTGATGATGCATGTTATAATCTAGCATGACTACTAAAAAGAGAATAAACAAATGTGTAACAAGTTAACAGGTGGCAAGTGGTAACAAAGTATTTTACGTAAAAGAAGACAGGAAAAGAAAGATATAAAACAGGTGGATTAATGAAAAACAAATAATGTGGTAGCTATAAATCCAATTTAAAAATTACAATTGTTGGCTAGATGTTTATAAAAGGAAAGAGAATAGAAATATTATTACTTATAGGTAAAGTTAAGCAGTATTTCATATATATGTTTATGTGTTATGAATCCCCGTTATTAGAGGAATGAAAATTAAAACCAGGCCGGGCTCAGTGGCTCAGCCTGTAATCCCAGCACTCTGAGAGGCCAAGACAAGTGGATTCGAGACCACTTGAGGCTGTGGGTTCGAGACCAGCCTGGGCAACTTGGCGAGACCTCGTCTCTACAATAAAAAAAAAATTAGCCAGGCATGATAGCATGCCTATAGTTCTGGCTACTTGGAAGGCTGAGGCAGAAAGATCGTGTGAGCCCAGCAGGTTGATGCTGGGGTGGCCATGAGTGTGTCACTGCACTCCAGCCTGGGTAACACAGTGAGACTCCAACTAAAAAAAAAAAAATTAAAACCAGCATGAGATACTACTAACCTACCAGTGTTTCTGTTATGTGTACTTGCTTCTTACTGTGGTTCATGATCAAAAATTTTTGAGAATCACTGTTCCAGACCATGCCATCTCCCACAGGGATAGAATATTAATCCTACTCTTATGTTTTACAAAAATAAATTGAACTTCAGAAAATTAAAAATTTTTGTTCTTCAAAATACACCATCAAAAAGTCCACAGAGTGGAAAGATGTTTTTATATTATATATTTAATATATTTTTTTTCTTTTTGAGTTGGAGTGTCACTCTGTCGCCCATGCTGGAGTGTGGTGGCACATTCACAGCAACTGCAGCCGAGACCTGCTGGGCTCAGGTGATCCTTCCACCTCAGCCTTCCAAGTAGCTGGAACTACAGGCACACGCCACCACGCCTGGCTAACTTTTGATTTATTGTAGAGATGAAGTCTTGCTAAGTTGCCTGGGCTGGTCTCGAACCCTTGGGTTCAGGCAGTCCTCTCACCTCAGCCTCCCAAAGTGCTGGGATTATAGGCGTGAGCCACCACACCCAATGAATATTATATCAGCATATATATTATCACATAGTTGATAAGAGACCCATATCTAGAATACATAAAGAACTCTTACAATCCAACAGTAAAAACATAACCCAATTAAAAATAAGCAAAAGAGGCTGGCATAATGGCTCACACTTATAATCCCAGCCCTTTGGGAGGCTGAGGTGGGAGGACTGCTTGAACTCATAAGTTGGAGACCAGCCTCTGCAACATAGAAAATTCTCATCTCTACAAAAATTTTTTTAAAAAATTAGCCAGGTGTGGTGGTATGTACCTGTAGTACTCAGGAGGCTGTCGCAGGAAAATCATTTGATCCCAGGAGTTGGAGGCTGCAGTGAGCTGTGATCACACCACTGCACTCCAGCCAGGGCATCAGAGTGGGACCTTGACTCCAGAAAAAAGCCAAAGATCTGAACAGACATTTCTCAAAAAAAAAAGGCATGCAAATGGCCCAATAAGCATATAAAAGGGAAGCAAGATGCTCAACATCATTAATCTTAGGAGAAAGCAAATCAAAATCACAATGCGACACCACTTCACAACTACCAGAAAGGCTAAAATTAAAAAGACCCCTCATACATCACTGGTGGGATCATAAAATGGTCCAGTAGCATCAGAAAACAGCTGACTAGTTCCTCAAAATGTCAAATGAACCAGGAATTCAACTCCTAGGTATGCATACGAGATAACTGAAAACATACGTCCACATAAAAACTGGTACACAAATGTTCACAGCAGCATTATTCACAATAGCCAAGTGAAAACAACTCAAATGTCTACCTACTGATAGATAAAATGTGATATTGGAATATTATGGAATATTATTCAGCTGTAAAATGGAATGAAGTTCTAATACAGGTTACAACATGATAAATCTTGAAAACGTTATTGCTAAGTAAAGAAACTGAACACCAAAGGCCACATATTGTATGATCCTATTATACAAGATATCCAGAACAGTCAATTCATACAGATAGAAAGTAGATAATTGGCTGTCAGGGACTGGGGAGTGGGAAAATGGGAAGTGACTCTTAATCGGTATAGGATATCTTTTCGGGGTGATAAAAATGTTCTAAAATTAGATTGTAGTGATGGTTGCACAACTATGATATACCAATTAAAAAAAACCTAAATTGTACATGTTTTAAGGATTAAGTCTTATGCGAATTATATCTCAATAAAGATGTTATTTTTAAAATTTAAAAAAACGCTTTGATATCTCCTTTGCCAAAACACTTAGTTGAGTGGGACATTTGAATTCCTTCACAACTTATTTCAATCTAAATTCGCAACCCTCATCTTCTGCCATTTCTCCCTTCTACCACCTCCTGCTTCTACCCTAAACACATGTCATTTTATAATTCCACACCTTTACACATAATGCTCTCACTGCATAGAAGTGTCATACTCCCGCTTCTCTTTCTGGTAAACTCCTATATATCCTTCAAGAACGAATGCCGTTTCTTCTAAGAAGTCACCCTACTTCCATGCACAGTGGATCATCCCCTCTGTGCTATAAACATGGTGTAGGCATCTGCCCCTGCTAATAGACTCTGAACTTATTTTCAGTACCAGGACCTAATGCTTGTAAGCACTTAGTAAATGTTTATTGAATAAATGAATGACAAAACACTCCCTTCTCTACTGACCAGAAATAGTGCTATTTTTTTTCCCAACTAGTTAAATTGGTAAAAATCCATACAAATATAACGAGTTCTGGCCTTTAGAGACCAATAAAATGAAATAAAAATACAAATTTGGGTCCAACATTGAGACTTAGGGAAATTACCATAAAGTAACATTTCATAAGGGTTCATCGTTCGGATACTTATCATTGTTGACCGAACATACTTACTGAAGTCAATACTCTTTTATTCAACATATTAAATGTGTTGTTTAACTCTGGTAACCACAGCTGTGACTTAGTTAACGATCTCAATAAATCCTACTTAAATCAGAGACAGGAAAAAATTATGCAAATGAATTCTTATCTGTTTTTCTGCCCAAGGCATATTTGATAACAGATAAAACATACTCCAAATAGTCTCTACTTAATAGCCAGTAAGCCATTTGTGGTTTTATTTGGATCAAAATCAAATACAAAGAAGAAAAGCCTGCTATATTCACAAATGATTTTATTTCAGAAAGAAATTATACATTAAAAAGAGATATAGTTAAGGGTTTACATTCACATATGGAAGTGAAGCTAGGAAAGTCAACAGTTATTAATATACAAAGCCACATGGTTAAAAAAGAGAGTAACAGATAATGACAGATGGGCTTGCCTTAGGTTCATCTACAAAATAGTATCTTTTGTTTAAACAAAAGATACTGGTCCTAAGGTAGCTTTTTAAAAATGAGTTGGTAGTTCCAATGGACTTTAAAGTCAAACCGATCATGCCAGTCTCCACATGAGCTATAAATGCCCACACTCAACTGGCAGGAGAGAAACCATCCATCAATTATACCTTGCAGCTAGATAGAATGTCTTCCACTAATCTCTTGTAAACCCAAGCATCGCCTTTAAGCCGCTGCCTCCTGATACCCACCACATTGGGTTTTTGAAGTTGGCACACTTCTAGTTCAAACTGCATTGTCACTTTGCCAAAATCTGACTGTGTTTGACACTTCAGTGTATAGCTGCGAAAAACAAGATAAGATGCCAGTTAGTAGGAAAACCATATTCTGTGTAATACAAGAGTTTTCCAAACCTCCAGGATGCTGGTGGAGAAAATGAACCATTATTCCACATTAAGCAATGTATTACTGTTTACGGTTCCCAAATGACCTAGCTATGATGCTTTAGCAATGGAGTATGACTGGTGTTCTCCCAGAAGCTGAACTAGGATCCTAAGAAAGAGTACGCATGAAAAGGCTTTACCAAAATTCTTCCTTGCTCCAAAGAAAAGCTCCTCTTTCATAGTTATACATGCCTTCGTGCTCAAGAAATCTTCTTCATGCAAGCCTTTCAACAGTGTAATCCGTGAACATTAGGTCATCTCCACAATGTTCACAACAAAGGAAAGCACAGGGAAGATGAAGAATATTCTGTGTGTTTGTACCTCATCAGAAAGTTCTATCTTTCATATAAATATAGCTAAAGCCACTAACCTGTCAGAAAGGCACACATGTTTTTTGAGGTCTGTCTAATAGCAATAAGACATTATGATCATCACAACACCTCATGGCAGAAAGCAAAGCAAAGCAAAAAAAAAAAAAAGCCCAAGATGGTACGTTCCCATAACTGAAATGTCTGGTATTTATAGCTAGAACTGCCACATTGCCTGCTCTGATAATAGAAAGGCACAGTCTAAGCGAAGTTTAAAACAGGTATGATCCTGAAAAGTTGCAAAGATTTAATTCATGTAAATTATTTAAAATTAGTTTACATGGTATTTTAGAGTCCTTCAACAAACAATAGGGTCGATTTTACATGTCAGTTCCCTAAATATTTAAGGGCACATGATTAGGCACTACTCCACGATATGTGGAGAAATGATTTTGTTTCTACTATATCTTATGAGGTTTCACAAAATATTCTTTTTCTTACTAACTTTGTTATGTATTTTGGGGAAGGGGCATAATGTCTTAAAAGTAAGCAGACAAATATCAGAAATGCCAAAAGGAGCACCCTATAGTTAAGGTTGCTGACAGGAAGATGAGGCATAGAACACTTTAGTCACATGGAAGATAATTCATCTTGACTAGAAAAAGATAATAATCGAACATAACTGAAATTGGTAATATCACACCATTAAAAAACTTAACTTTGTCTCTCCGCTTTGTCACAAGATAAAAACAGAGAAGGTAAAAAGAAAAAAAGGAGGTCAAGGCAGAGACCTCCTGGCTGATTAGGAAGTTGGAAGGACAAAGTCCTGGTTAGCAGCCAGTTCATTATCTCCTGATAGAGAGCTCATATGCTGAAGGGAAGTTCATCAAAAGGCCTGTGGTTAGAGGTTCTGGAACCACAGACAAGCCCCAAGCAGGAAGAGATCTGAGTGAGTTACAGAGACGTGTTCTGATGAAGCCTAAAGAAGAAAACCAAGGTTCATGTAAGGAATGCCTGCCAACATTTACAATAAGTAAAAAGTAAAATTATATTTGTAAAAGATTGCTTCTTAAAACCTTACTCTAAGCTGGGTTCGGTGGCTCAGCCTGTAATCCCACACTTTGGGAGGATGATGTGAGTGGATTGCCTGAGCCCGCGAGTTCAAGACCTGCCTGGGCAACTTGGCGAGACCTCATCTCTACAATAAATCAAAAAATTAGTCAGCGTGGTAGCGCACGCCTGTAGTTCCAGCTACTTGGAAGGTTGAGGTGGAAGGATCGCCGGAGCCCAGCAGGTCGAGGCTGCAGTGGCTGGGAGTGTGCCACTGCACTCCAATCTGGGCGACAGAGTGAGACTCCAACTCAAAAAAAAAACCCTACTCTATACTAACTGTTCTATTTACAAGTTTAAACCTATTCTGACTCAACTGAATGCTTTAATAAAGAAATGTTACAGAGACATAAATGAATGAAAATGCTTAAAACATGGACTTCATAGGTAACCAGAAGAGTTCTGGCTCTTCAGACTGTGAGATCATAACCAAGGAGCCTTGGATGGCAGTTCCTTCAACAGTGAGAGAGTCAAGGTGGAATAACTTCCTAAAGCACTGAAAACCCAATCCTGTAAAGTAGCCAGTCATAAAGAGAAGGATTCTATACATATTCCTGATTTGTTGGACAGTCTCCCAAATTTAGATTACATTTTATAAATATTTTTACACAGAAAATAAAAAGGAAAACCGAGGATCTAAAAGAAAGCCAGGAAACAGTTCATATTTTTCTATTTTGAAATGAAATCAGGACAATATGTGTGTTTTAAAAACTTACATAGCTTGCACAAAAAAGAGAATAAATTATAAACCATTATACTACCTTAAAAGGTTTTGGGATTGAGGTGAGATCAGCCCATATTTTCCCAAAGTCCAAAAGATATTAAGTAATAATGTAATAGCCTGTAAGTGTGCTTCTTACCCCTTCTGTACAAAGTCAACATGCTTCTTTGGAAGAACAGACATTATTTCATTCAGGAGTTGATCTGGATTCACTAATCTGGTCGTAGTTACATTATAATGAAGCTTAAAAGAGAAAAAGGGTGAGAAGTAGATCTTTTTATCAACACAAATACCATCCTACCAAATCTAAAGTTCTAAAACTCCTTAATATAGTTATAGTACCTTTTCAAATGGAACGGTTTCCAGAAAAATACTGGAAGAATGTACAGTCAACTCTGGTAAGCCAACGGCACTGGGAAAGCTTGAAGAAATTATGTTTATTAGTAACGACACCCACATCTTCCTTTCTATACTTTCATCTTCCTCTCCTACCAATCTTTTTTGAGAAATAAATATTAAGCAGGACACAGTGTACATGCTTATAGTCTCAGCTGCTACTCAGGAGGCTGAGGCAGGAGGATTGCTTGAGCCCAGAAGTTCGAGACCAGCCTGGGAAACATAGCAATACCCCTCTCTCTAACTAAAAAAAAGTTCTGAAAAGAAAGAAATGGCCGGGCCTGGTGGCTCAGTCTGTAATCCCAGCACTTTGGGAAGCCGAAGTGAGCGGATTGCCTGAGCCCACGGGTTCAAGATCAACCCCAGGCAACTTGGAGAGACCTCATCTTTACAATAAATAAAAAATTAGCTGGACACAGTAGCACGTGCCTGTAGTTCCTGCTACTCGGAAGGCTGAGGCAAAAGGATTGCCTGAGCCCAGCAGGTTGACGCTGGGATGGCCGTGAGCATGCCACTGCACTCTAGCCTAGGCGACGGAGTGAGACTCCAACTAAAAAAAAAAATAAGAAAAGAAAAATATTAAATAGTATCTACCTGTTTGAGTTTTGCCTGTTCCTCCTTTCTCACACTATGGTAAGCAATATTAACTGTTCTGAAAAGTGAACTGTGGGAAGATAAAACAAATGCCCTACAGTGTTTGCTTTGTGACTACTTGGATATGTGTCCTTACTTTTTGGATAATTTAAGGAATATTACAGCATTCCAGGAGCTGATTCTAGGATAATTCCTATTGAAAAATGCATACAAGTTCCAAAAAATTTATATAAGTGAACATTGTTAGAACATAATCCATTAGTATTTGATGATTACTTAGCTTCTCAATAATGTATATGGTTGAACAAGTTTTCTTCATTATTTAATGCTTTTCAGGGAAATGGTACTATGGTTTTCTTAATCCCAATGTCAGTGTTTAAAATGCTTCTTAACTGTCTCCAACTAGGAAAATCTCCAAATAAAAGGATAAAATACGCCTAACCAACAGCTATATGTAATATACACTTCTCAGTGCACTATATAAGTTCAACAAAGTAATGAATACTATGGGATAAGTACTATCTTCTTCCACTTAAAGACAGAACATAAATGGGACCTCAGAACGTTCTCCTCTGAAGCATCCTTCTACCCAACAGCTCAGCATTTTCCTTCCCACAAACTGCCCAGATTTGTTCTATGTGCAAATCTGATGCAAAAACTAAACACTGACCCAATCCCCAAATCATAGGAACACTACCATTTTCTCCCTTCTCTGGGCCCACATCTCCTGGAACGTGTTTTCACCACAGCACTGAGCCCTGTGTGTCAGAGCAACATCTCAGCCTGTGTTCACGGCCTTTCTGAGTTCCTCAAGGCTGTGGGCTGTGTCTTAATCATCCCTCTTCCTCTTACTTCCTTCTCTTCTACCAAACAAAAATGTCATCCATTAGATGCTTGAACGGGTACTCAGAGAGAATCCAAGATTGTAAGGAGTATTGTACAACCACTAATAATTCATTTTTTTCTTTCCTTTATCCACCAAATATACTGTCCACACCACTGACACACTGACCCTTTTAAAATATAACAAGTCTACAAGTAAGATCCAGATCTCGTAGCTAGGCCTTGCGGACCTTAAGGCCTACCTTCCCAGCCTGTCACTCACTACATTCCTCACACACCACACCCAAAGTTCCAATTATCTTCCCGTGCATTCAAATATTTTGTGAGGGCCTGCCTACAATGGTATTATCTATGTGTCGTGCCAGACACGACAACTGAGCTCAAGTTCCCCTCCTTGAGGCAGCTCTCAGTTCCCCCGAAAAGCTCATGCTTCCTCACTTCCATGTCGCCTCTGTAATTAATGCCCCCACCTGCTCTTGAGTATTTGAATTATAGTTGTTTACTCCTTGAAGGGAGTGACTATATCTAATTTATCTGTTAATTCTCAAAGCCCACTGCATAGTAACATGCAGCTATTAGTTGCTCAAAAAATACATATTAACTAAATGAATAAGCAAATAAAAATGGTAATAAATTAATTCAGTATATTTCTTAAAAAAAAAAAAAAAGAAGAAGAAGAAGCCATGCTCGCACCTGTAATCTTAGCACTTTGGTGAGAGGATTGCCTGAGCCCAGGAGTTACAAAAAATTAAAAAATTAGCCACACCTGTAGTTCAGCTACTCAGGCGGGCTGAGGCAGAAGGATCGCCTGAGCTCAGGAAGTTGAGGCTGCAGTGAGCCATGATGGTACCACTGCACTCCAGCCTGGCAATAGAGTGAGATCCTGGCTCAAAAAAGAAGGAAAAGAAAAAGTCCAGTTAGCAGTCAGCATCTGAAGTTCACATGAAAGAATTCCTGCCTACTTACCTTGAGCTTTCTTGGCCCGTCTTTGGTAGAGCCCTTCCTCTTGCTCCTGGTAAGCACAGTGATCACCTTATCCAATCCCCTTTCAAGGCTCCCAAACACTTTGGCCCCTTTTCTTTTTGGAGTCTCCTCCATATGTGCTTGGTTGAGATCCAGTTCCACCGAGCGGCACCTCAAAAAAAACAAAAACAAAAAACAAAGCCCAGGTAGAGCTGGGCCTCCTGCCTGAAGGGCCCTCAAGGGTTGGTTATTGCCCCTTTACACACATCAGGGTGCCTCATTCTGCATGCTAGGGCCAGATCCCCCGGCTCCTCTTCAGGGAGCACCAAAGCCATCTCCTACTGGGCAGAAGCCATCACCCTTTTCTAAGCCAACTGTCATTCAGCAAGACTATTTTTTCCCTTCCTTTTTAAATAAATGTCAAATATACAGAAAAATGGAAAGAACAATACAATGAAAACCCATATAGCCTCCTACATTCAACAATTGTCAATATTTTGCCACATTTTCTTTCTCTATATAGATAACACATTAAATATGCACATTTATTTGCTAAGTCTTCTAAAAGTAAACCCATCGGATCATGACACTTCACTCTGAAACACTGCAGTACACATCTGCAGGGAATAAGAACACTTTCTTGCAGAACTTCAATACCATTATGACATCAAGGCAATTAATAATTTCATGATATCATCTAAAACCCAGCTCACATTCTAATTCCTCAAACTGTCCCCAAGATGAGCTATACTTTTACAATGTTGCTATAAAAGACATTGAAGGATCACCTATGCTAACAGAACTTTTCAAACAAGAGAAGTGGGTTTCTTTGAAGCACCAGTAAGTATTCTTACTATCTGGAGGAACTACTCGGTTAGTAGATGTGGATTGTTTACTGGCAGAGGAGTAGGAAAAGATGGGCCTCAGAGAGGAACCACAGGGCTGGGGCCAGGGCCACTGTCTTTCCAGCCTGCTGTGCTTTAAGTTAAGGAGCCAGTTCTACTGCTCATCCATTTCACGATTCTACCCCTTGAGGAAAATGGCGACTACAGGTCCAGTAATGACCACAGACCATCCTCACACAGATATTTCTACAGTCTCCAACAGAATCTATGTGATGATTCATCTTAATCAGGTTTATCATGAACAAAAAAAAATCTGGTTACATGCACTAAAGATCAAGGAGTCTAAACAAAAATTGAACATTTACCGCCTCTCAGGGCTAATGACACCTGTCATTAACTTGGCTGTTCCTGATGAATTTACTGGCGTTTTAATTGGGGTTTCTTTCAGGCACTGGTTTCTAGCTGTAAGAAATACAACAAACACAAACCATATGTAGCTGACACACTATGAGTCCCAAATGTTTATCAATAACACAAACATCATGTTATTCACTAACTCAAATATTTTAATCACTTGGCCAATGATGTCAAAGGCTTTAATTCTTAAAGAAATGTTTTCATGTGGTGTATAATAAAAACACAATCATTTTGCCTTGTATGTGTGGCTCTTCTTTTTCTTCAACTGCAAACTGAGGCCATGCTTAGGATTTTATTATAAATAGGATACGATAATTAAATAGATCATATAAATACAAATCTCATAATTACTGATTCTACTTTTTTTTTTTTTTTAAGTTAGTACTTGCTCTGTCACTCAGGCTGACGATCAGGACTTACTGAACCTTAACCGCCTAGGCTCAAACAATCCTCCCACATCAGCTGGGACCAGAGGCACGCCACCACACCCGACTAATTGTATTTTTTTCATAGAGACAAGGACTCACGATGTTGTCCAGGTGGTCTGGACTACTGGCCTCAAACAATCCTCCCACCTTGGCCTACTAAAGTGCTGGGATTATAGGCACAAGGCCCTGAGCCCAGCTTTGATCTTGATTCTCCTTTCTATAATAAAAGTCAATCTGTATTTATACAAATGCCCAATTAATGCTCTTAATTGATATAGTATTGAAAGGGGTTTATTCGCCAGGCTCGGTGGCTCAGCCTGTAATCCCGCACTTTGGGAGGCTGAGGTGAGTGGATTGCCTGAGCCCGAGGGTTCGAGACCCGCCTGGGCAACTTGGCGAGACCTCATCTTTACAATAAATCAAAAAATCAGCCGGGCGTGGTATTGCATGCCCGTAATTCCGGCTACTCGGAAGGTTGAGGCGGAAGGATAGCCGGAGCCCAGCAGGTCGAGGCTGCAGTGGCCAGGAGCGGCCACTACACTCCAGTCTGGGCGACAGAGTAAGACTCCAACTCAAAAAAAAAGAAAGGGGCTTATTCAATTCAGAGTCCTATTCAATTTCTGATAGGCAAAGAGAACAGTCACCTGTGAAATTTTGACATAAGTTATTAAAAAGATGTGAGCTTTGATTATTTTTTTACATTCCCTATTCTAAAATTTTATGTTTGACTCTGCATAGGGTGTTTTCATCCCAGATAGTTTGTAACGACTTTGTATTAATAGATCTGATAATCACTGATTAGTCAATGATCTAAAAGTTTTATGTCCTTTAGAGATAACAGTCACATAACAATAACAAAGACATAATATCATGTTTTTAAAAAGGGATTGGAGGTTTGGTTTTGTTTATGTCTATTTAGCTTTATCCTTTCTAGTTCCATAAGAACAAGAAAATAAGAGAAACCAGAAATATCTATGAAAACAGTTTTCAACTTTGTATACTGACAGTATCTACCACCATACAGAGCTGTCTTTCTACAAACTGTCACTGACTGGATTGTATACGAGTCACAAAGATGAAATTAATGTCTACATAAAAAAAAAAAACCTCACAGCAAAAGTAAAATGCAAAGTGCTAATGAAAGCTATCAATCATGGCTTCAGCCATTTGCTTCCTTAGGTAGCTCTTATGTTTGAAGAGAAATGACCAGTAGCTTCTAACCAACACAGTCTTTCTCACAGGGACAAGATACACAGTCTGATGATAATTCAAGGTTATAAACTAAACTCTAAACAACACAGATTGCAAAACTTTCAGAGTTACATAAAAAGTAAAATGTCAATAATGAAAGGGACTACACCATCAAAAGTTGTCTGTATTTTGTTTTTTAAATTAATAAAAAAGCTCTGAGCCGGGTGTGGTGACTTACACCTGTAATTCCAGCACTTTGAGAGGTAAAGGCAAGAGGAATGCCTAACTAAACCCAGGGGTTCGAGGCCAGTAAGACCTCGTCGAGATCTCATCTCTACAATAAATTAAAAAATTAGCCAGGCATAGTAGTGCACGCCTGTAGTTCCAGCTACTTGGAAGACTGAGGCAGAAGGATCGCCTGAGCCCAGCAGGTTGAGGCTGCAGTGGTTGTAAGTGTGTCACTGCACTCAAGCCTGGGCAACAGAGTGAGACTCTGATTCAAAAAAGAAAGCTCTGAATGAGCTGAGGTAAGCTAAGACCCATCTTATCTCTCGGCTCAGCCCCACGATTCACAAAAGACCTAACAAAAGAGACCCTCTTGGGGGGAAAAAAATGAAATGACAGTTATTACTGAGGTCCCACATCATCACACTAAAGTGTTTTTTGGGGAAGTGTTATCTGAGTTGGTGAAATGGAGAATGTCATTATCATAGAAAATGAACTGCTAGCAAATATTCTGACAAAGTCTTCTATAATATCTCTATGGATAAGTTGACCCCTTAAACTGGCTATGAAGCCCCATTAGCAAACTAAAAGCATAATGGCAGTATGCAGTTTAGCAGCAGTTTACATGGCAATGCTTCAGAGTTTAGGTTCATTAGTATCTTAATATAACACAACAGAAGATCACAATTGCTAGAAAAAAGGCTAATAACGTTTAGGTCTCATTTTAAAAAGTGACATAGACTAGATCACCATAAAGAAAACTCCTACAGACTCTAATTTATTTCTTCATTCAATAATTATGGCCCCACTATGTACTAGGCATCAGGTACCTACTGTCTACCAGACAACAAATATGGCCCCTACTCATGCTGTGTGCCATGCTGTAATAAACAAGGCAAAGTCTCTACTGTCATGTCACTTACCTCTTTATCCTAGTGAGACTGAGTCCTAGAAAACTGGGTACAGTTTTAGGCACTAAATTTTAAAGGGCAGACTGACAAAACAGAATGTGCCTAGATGAAGCCAGCAACCCAAACACTGAGGTGTCATAAAGAAAACAGTTTAAATAGCTGGTGATGACTAAACTGAAGAGGAAACCAAGGGAAATGATGATGCTGTGATAGCTGTACATACCTGGAGGGTATCACAGATTTACTCTGTCTGCTGGGTATAGGCAGTAATACAGCAGGGCAGAATTAGACTAGATACCAGAAGTGGTGAGTAAGAATGGCACAGCAGAGACTTCCGCTTGAGTCATTCTAAATGGGGGCAAATGGGTAAGCAAGGTCTAAATCTGAATATATGACCTTGGGCAAATCACTTCATTCCTCTGAGTCTCAGGTTCCTTAGCTGTGAAAAAGGGAGCCGGATTAGATGAACTCCGACTACCTTTCATCTTTGATACCCTATAATGTCATGACTCAATTTTATAAATGTGAAAAACAGAAAAACTTAGTATCATTTGAGAAAAATTAGAAGTTGACAAATACGCCTTCATTTCAACTAATGCAAATAACATGATAAAAAGCAACTTTACTTCTAGAAATTCCTGAGACAATGCTAGTCCTTTCTGCTATCTATTTATTTAACATGGTAAGAAGAATGAAATATCTTACTGCTTACTTCACTTAGCAAATACCTTTTGAAGGTGTAATGTAACAATTTGGTGTAGCAAGTATTTCTCTTTTATGTTGGTTCTTATTAACTGGAGTCTTTGGCTCAGGAAACACAAAGTTCTCTTCATTCTTTACAGTCGACTTAGGAATATATACATTTTCTTTGTTCTTTAATTTATCTGCAGATGCTCTGTGTAATACTGGAGTTAATGATTTCGATTCCAGCCCGCTTGATTCTGTCCAATAACTGGCAAACTAGAAAAAAAAAAAAGTTACGGGATAAAGCACACTTTGGGAGGTAAAGGCAAGAGGACTGCCTAAGTCCAGGGGTTTGATGCCAGCGAGACCTCGTCGAGACCTCATCTCTACAATAAATAAAAAAAATTAGCCAGACTAATTTCTTTATCATATTACTTTTAATTAAGTCAATTTCTTTATATTACTAATCACTTGCAAATTACCTTGCACTATTTTTATTAAAATGAAATACTATCAAAAAATATTATTGGAAACAGCAGGAAACTTGAAAATGTATATTCAGTTATCTTTAGTACATATAGGTCACTTTAGCATGTTCTAGTGACAGAAATTTTCAACACAATTCAGGCATGTTTAAATCTATCCAGATCCTAGACAAGATTGAGAATGTCCACAAATGCATTCCCAAGAAATGTTTCTAGATAGCCACAGTTTGTTTCTAATATGTGCCAAAAAATAAAAATGAAGTCAGAGATTAGGGCAGAAAAAATATGCTAAAATACTCTAATAGAAATGTTGGATAAAAAATATTTTTTAATCCTTTCAAATTTGTGGTTGAGTTTGCAAAAGAGTAAGGAAAATTCTGAGAGGCCACACTAAAAACATGAGCATGAATCCAAAGATGTAACCAAGGTTGAAACTTTCTGCTGCCCTGAGGGCATCTACCTACTCTGATTATCTACAGCATATATTTTTTTTAATTGACATGGCAAACTTTATTATTATCTTACATTAAGAAATCACCACAGCCACTCCAACGTTTAGCAACCACCACCCTGATCAGTCAGCAGCCAGAAATATCAAGGCAAGACCCTTCACCAGCAAAATGGTTCTAACTTGCTGAAGGCTCAGATGATTGTTAGCATTTTTTAAGCAATATAGTATTTTTAAATTAAGGTATGTACATTTTAAAGACTTATTGATATTGCACATTTAATGGACTACAGTATAGTGTAAACTTTTTTTTCCTCTTTTAATTTTGCCTTCGGACCATAAAGATGTCAGATATTGCAAAGTAGTAAGTTAGATTGAGATTCCCATGTAAAGCCAGGAGGGTTTTTAACCAAAATGAAAGGATGAATTAAATATAAATCTGCCCTGGCTCCAGGAGAGGATAAAAATAAAGTCTCTTAATATTTTGTAAGTAACCACAGGAAAGTGTTCACACAAATTAAGAGTCCGAATTAATACAATCTATATGGTCTCAGAAACCTCAAACCTAAATTTAATTTAAAGTAGTCCTAAATTGGCTGTGCCCCAAGAACATGGTACAAGCAAATACAATTTCTACCTGAAAGAAAAGCTTTAATCCAACTCAAGCCCGCAACCTTTAACTCAAACCTCAAAAAATTCTAATAGAGTTCAAAGAAAAGTAGGACTATTAAAAAAATTCCAAAAGATACAAGAACTATGAGCAAAAACAAGCAGAAAAAAACAAACAGTAGAATCAGACCCTAAAAATGTCAGATATTAAAATTATCAGATACAGAACATAAACATGTTCACATGTTTAAAATAATAAAACACATTTAAAACATGAGAAAAGAATAAAAGACTACCAAAAATGTTCAAGTATATTTGAAAATGAAAAACCTCTAGAGATAAAAAACACAATGATAAAAATGAAAAACCCAATGGATATGTTTAAATAACAGATGAGATAGAAATAAAAGGAAAAATTTTGAATAGGAAGATAATCTGAAAAAATTATCCTGAGTGTAGCCAAGAGAGAAAAAAATAAAATATACATGAAAGATGGATTAAGATAAATGAAAAATGAAGCAAAATAGGTCTAACACATGGCTATTCTAAGTTCCAGACATAGATAATATGGACCATGAAAAAGCAGCAAATCCCACTACTGGGCATCTACCCAAAGGAAAGGAAATCAACAGATCAAAAAGAAACCTGTACTTGTATGTTTATCATAGCCCTATTCACAATAGCAAAAATATGAATCAACCTAAGTGCCCATCAATGAATGACTAGATAAAGAAAATGTGGTATATTTACCCACTAAATTACTATTCAGCCATAAAAGAGAATGAAATCCTGTCCTTTACAACAAGAGCTGAAGGTTATTATTTTAAGTGAAACAAGCCAGACATAGAAAGACAGATATTGCATGTCCTTATTAATAAGTGGCTGCTTTAAAAAATGGAGTAGAGTGATAGAAAACGAAGACTTAGAAGGGTGAGAGGAGTGGATGATGAGAAAATACTTAGGGGGTACAAAGTACATTATTTGGGTGACAGATACCCTAAAACCTCTGACTTTACCACTATGTGTATAACAAAATTGTACTTGTACCTCATAAATTTATATAAATTTTTAAAAAGAAAAAGCAGCAATTATTCAAGGAATTTTCAAAAATTGATTACAGATACAAATCCTCATATACAGAAAGCACAATGAATCATGAACAGAATAAATAAAAAGAAATCTGCATCTACCAGGTTATACAACTCTAGAGGACACTATCCATACAGACACCACACAGACGGTGTGTGTCCCGGGAGTTGTGCAACACAGTAACCCTAATAGTGAAACTGTAGAACCCTAAAAACGGAGAAGATCCTAAAAAGAACCAGAGAGAAAAGACAGGCGAATGAAAAAGGAACTAGGCTAATGCTGATTTCTCAATAGCAAAAATAGAAGCAAGAAAAGAGTGGAACAATATCTTCAATAACTTCCTGTGAATCCATAAATATTTTAAAATAAAAAGCTATCCGGATAATCCCGTGCTTTGGGAGGCTGAGGTGAGTGGATTGCCTGAGCCCGCGGGTTCGAGACCCACCTGGGAAACTTGGCCAGACCTCATCTCTACAATAAATCAAAAAATCAGCTGGGCATGGTAGCGCATGCCTGCAGTTCCAGCTACGTGGAAGGCTGAGGCGGAAGGATCGCCGGAATCAGCAGGTAGAGGCTGTGGTGGCTGGGAGTGGCCACTGTGCACTCCAGTCTGGGTGACAGAGTGAGACTCCAACTCAAAAAATAAATAAATAAATAAAATAAATAAATAAAAAGCTAACAAAATTAGAGAGCTAAAATACTGGATAATCAATAGCATGTAATCTAGGAGGGATAATCAGAGATTAAATGTTCTAAGGCCTTTGAATTGTTTATAAGGAAAGCAAAAATACAGACTATTTTGATTAAATTAAATGTGTTAAAATTTCGAGTAACTATGAAAAGAAAAATAATAAAACAGAATCCAAAGAAAACAGGGCAATAACATTAAAAAAAACAAGAAATAAGAAGAAAACACAGAAAAAGTAAGACAAACCAAAAACACAAAAGATGGTGGATATAGCAAAATAAACATAAGCTGGTTAAGCTCTCACTTCAAAAGACAAAGATTTTCAGTTTGCATACCAAATCTAGCTATACGAGTATATTATTTTTAAGAGATATGCCTAAATAAAAGGGCGTGAAAGGTTTCATTATTTTATTTGTAATAATACCCCACACCTTAATTTCTTTAATTTTATAAGAGTTCTCATATCAAGTTAACCAGTTTTCTCCGGTCTTTGTATTCTTTAGGAATATTTTAGCTATTCTTGCCCCTTAACGTTTTCACATATATTTTAGAATCAATTTGATTTATTTCACATAACTGAAAAGTTGAAATTACATTAAACTTAAGATTCACTTTGGGAAAAATTGAAATCTGTACCTTCAATTCTCCCTATCTATAAACAAAGAACACTATGTTCTTTCAGAACTCTGTGTATCAGCAAGAATAGCAGCATTTATTCACAGAAAACAACTAAGTAGGAATAGCACACTTTGTGGCATTTTAACTTGCCCTGTTCCTATTCCCTACTCTCCAGCTCTGTGATAGATAGAAACAAACAGCCCATAATCACAATAAAGCACAGCAGCCTGGGAGCCACTGGAAGGGGCAGAACAAGTTAGAGCTTCCTCACTACTTTATGCTCAGAAAACTGTCATTATGTAACCAGTCTGGTAGTTCCTTAGAAGACCCCACTTTCAAGGCTGTCTTTACTTGACCTTACTCAGAGCTTTCCCAGAATGAACAACCTTTTCCCCAGAGAAAAATGTTAAAAAGATTTAGAGACAATTGGTGAACATCGTGGCTGCCTAAAGCATCAGCTAGCAGTTGGGAAAAACAACAGATTAACCAAAAAGCTTAAAAGGAAAAGCTGGAGAATAAGACAACCATAGTGATATTGAAAAGCTCTGAAATATATGTGGGACTCTACAAGGCCATATACACACATAGGATGTGCTCATGCCCAGGGTTAGGCATCTGCTCATCTGCTCAGAAAAGACTTGAGAAAGATCTAAGCTCTTGCTTTGAGCTGATCTTGAGGTTTTATGAAAACAGAAAGTGAAAGCTAAGGCAGAGTTGTTAACTGACTGCCTGGCTGAAAGTTGAAGTCATCCCTCAGATGTACACAGAGCCCTTACAAAGACTTTGAGACTTACTCATTCCTGGTATCTAAAAAAATCTCTCTAAGCATTAGCTGATCACTATGCTGAGCAGAGACTTTTGCTGCCACATAAAACAAAGAATACAGTCTTTACAGAAGTAGTTTTAAAAAGCCACTGAACAAACAACAATAATAAACAGCAATAACACCAAATCCTGAGAAGGGAGGTGAATCTGATTACCAGAGTTGCAACATTTATTTGTTTGTTTGTTTGTTTATTTATTGAGTTGGAGTCTCACTCTGTCACCCAGGCTGGAAGGCAGTGGCACGCTCCCGGCCACCGCAGCCTTGACCCGCTGGGGTCCAGCGATCCTTCTGCCTCAGCCTTCCAAGTAGCTGGAACTATAGGTGCTACCACGCCTGGCTAATTTTTTATTTATTATATTTATTTATTATATTTTATTTATTATAGAGACAAGGTCTTGCCAAGTTGCCTGGCAGGTCTCAGACCTCAGGCAATCCACTTGCCTCGGCCTCCCAAAGTGCTGGGATTACAGGCTGAGCCACCGAGCCTGGCCAACATTTTATTATTTAAAATGTAATTTTCAACAACAAAAAAATGACCAGAAACTTGAAAACAGGTTTATGAAATTATCTAGTCTGAGAAATAGGGAAAAAAAAGAATAAAAAAAATGAATAGAGCCTCAGAGAACTGTAGGGCACCATCAAGTGTGCTAATATACTTGTAAGGGGAGTCCCAGAAGACAAAAAAAAAGAAAATGGGGCAAAAAATTTTCGAAAAAATAATTGCCAAGAAGACATATATGTGCATGGAAATAAGAAAGTGATCCATATTCAGGAAAAAAAGGCAGTCACTAAAAATCATTCTTTAAAAAGTCAAGACATTGGACTTACCAGGCAAAACTTTACATAATTTAAAAAATATATTAAAAAACTAAAGGAAACGTCTAAAGAACTAAAGGAAAGTATAAGAACAATGTCACAACAAATAAAGTATCAATAAGGAGATAAAATTATTCAAAAAAACCAAACAGAAATTCTGGAGTTGAAAAGTACAATAACAGAAATTCACCAGAGAGGTTCAACAACATTCTCAATATGCAGAAGAAAGAACCAGAAACTTGAAAACAGGTTTATGAAATTATCTAGTCTGAGAAATAGGAAAAAAAAGAATAAAAAAAATGAATAGAGCCTCAGAGAACTATAGGGCACCATCAAGTGTGCTAATATACTTGTACGGGGAGTCCCAGAAGACAAAAAAAAAAAGAAAATGGGGCAAAAAATTTTCGAAAAAATAATTGCCAAGAATTTCCCAAATTTGATGAAAAACATTAATTTACACATCTAAGAAGCTCAATAAACTTCAAGCAGGACAAAAAGATTATCAAAAGGAAAGAAAAATGGATCAATCGCCACCCAGAGTTGGGAATAGGGTCTGACCACAAAGAGGCATGAGAAATTTTGAGGAGCAAAAGAACTGTTCTATATCATAATTTTGGTGGTGGTTATACAATTGTATGCATTTGTCAAGACAAACAGAACTGCACATGTAAAAGGGTAAATTTAACTATAAAACTACATGTAAAGTATACCTAATTTTAAGCAAAATGAAAAGGAAATAAAAGAGCAGTAAAGTGCTCTAAAATGGAATCTGGCTTTCTTCAACTTGGAAATAACTGACTTCCATTTCATTCATATTCTAATAATCTAGGCTAATGTTTTCAGTGACTCAAGATTTCATTAAAGTTGCAAACATACACTTGTTTTCACATTAGTATAGTTGTTTTTATAACCGAGGCAATATATTCTGCTTTAAATAATAATAAAAAGTACAAACCTGTAGTGTTTGGGGAGTAGCAGCACCTGTTGATAAACTGTCTTCACACCAATCATAGTCTCTTAATCCAGCCACATAATTTTTATCACTTGTTGTCATATCTTCCAGACTCAGATTCTTTGACTAGTCAATGAAAAGACAGAAGAACTTAGAGACTATGATTCAATTTTTAAAATGCAATTATGCATCACTTAACAACAGGGATATATTCTGAGAAATGCATTGTTAAGCAATTTTGTCATTGTGCAAACAGAGAGAGTAGTCACTCCATAAACCTAGATGGTACAGCCTATTGCTCCTATACTATAAAGCTATACAGCATGTTACTGCACTAATACTGTAGATGACTATAACACAATGGTAAGTATTTATATATTTAAACATAGAAAAGGTATAGTAAAAATATAATCCTCCAGGACCAGCATCATATATGCAGTCCAATAACAACTTAAACAGCATCATGAGGCACACAACTATAGTATATTCCAGGCACGGGCAAGATCCTAGAAGCAGAAACAAATGAGAGATAGTATATTGGAGGAGCTCACCATCTGTACCGAAAACAGAAAGTCAGAAATTATACAGATAGGAAAATCTCTGACTCTCAATGTCTTGGAACATTCCTGCGTTATTTGGCATACTACCTAGCTTATTATTATCACATAATCACTCTAATACTAGACAACTCTTTTGCAAATTCACAAATAAAAAGATCTGACAAAGCAGAAGACGAAGGGAAACAACTTAAAATACAGGTTTCTGGCTGGGCGCAGTGGCTCAATCCTATAATCCCAGCACTTTGAGAGGCCCGAGGTGAGGAGACTGCCTGAGCCCACGGGTTCGAGAACAGCCTGGACAACTTGACAAGACCTCATCTCTACAATAAATAAAAAAGTTAGCCGGGCATGGCAGTGCATGCCTGTTGTTCTGGCTACTTAGAAGGCTGAGGCGGAAGGATCACTGGAGCCCAGCAGGTCGAAACTGGGGTGGCCATGAGTGTCGCTGTACTCTAATCTGGGTGATAAGAGTGAGAATCCAACTTGAAAAAAAAAAAAAGAAATACTGGTTTCTCGTAAAACTTCAAACTATAAGAACCTTAGAAAATGCAGGAGACACCCTTATGGAAATTGGAACTGGCAGCCAATTCCTGATCAAAACCCCAACTGCCCATGCCATAAGAGATAAGATATACAATTGGGACCTCATCAAACTGAAAAGCTTCTGCAAAGCAAAAGAAACCATCAAGAGAGCGAAGAGACAGCCCACAAGAACGGGAATATTTGCCAACTGTATATCTGACACAGGCCTAACGTCTAGGATCTACAAGGAATTCAAGAATGCCAAAGGAAAAAACAAACAGTCCCATTAAAAAGTGGGCAAAAGACACAAATAGACACTTCTCAAAAGAAGATACGTAGGCAGCCGACAGACACATGAAAAAGTGTTCAGCCTTACTAATCAGAGAAATGCAAATCAAAAATCACACTGAGATACTACCTAACCCCAGTAAGAATGGCCATCATTAATAAAACAAACAACAACAGATGCTGGAGAGGATGCAGAGAAAAAGGAACGCTTCTACACTGCTGGTGGGAATGCAAACTAGTGAAACTCTTTGGAAAACGTGTGGTGATTTCTGAAAGAACTAGAAATTGACCTTCCATAAGACCCAGAAATCCCCCTACTGGGAATATACCCAGAGGAACGCAAATCATTCTACAAAAAAGATACCTGCACACACATGTTTATTGCAGCACTATTCACAATAGCAAAAACATGGAACCAACCGGGCTGCCCATCAAAACTGGACTGGATTAAAAAAAACATGGTAGGCCGGGCTTGGTGGCTCAGCCTGTAATCCCAGCACTTTGGGAGGCCGAGGCGAGTGGACTGCCTGAGCCCACAGGTTCAAGACAAGCCTGGGCAACTTGGCAAGACCTTGTCTCTACAATAAATAAAAGAATTAGCTGGGCAAGGTAGCGGGTGCCTGTAGTTCTGGCTACTTGGAAGGCTGACGCGGAAGGATTGCCAGAGCCCAGCAGGTCGATACTGGGGTAGATGTGAGCGTGCTACTGCACTCCAGTCTGAGAGGCAGAGTGAGACTCCAACTCAATAAAAAAAAAAAAAAAAAAAAAAGGTGGTACATATACACAAAGGAACATTATACGGCCATAAAGAAGGATAAACATGTGGACTTCACAGCAACTTGGATGGATTTACAGTCTATCATACTCAGTGATCTATCACAGAAACAGAAAACTGAGTACCACATATTCTCACTTATAAGTGGACCTTGAACAATTATCATAATACTGTAAGAAAGGGATTGGCAGTAGTGGGAAACTGCCAGGAGAGGGGGACACACCTCATCAACAAGGGTACCTGCATAACGAACATTTGTATACCTAAACCTGAATTGTACTCCACATCTTTAAAATAAAAAATTTTTTAAAAAGAAAGAAATTGCCGGGCTCGGTGGCTCAGCCTGTAATCTCGCACCTTGGGAGGCTGAGGTGAGTGGATTGCCTGAGCCCGCGGGTTCGAGACCCGCCTGGGCAGGTGAAACCTCATCTCTACAATAAATCAAAAAAATTAGCCGGGCGTGGTAGCGCACGCCTGTAGTTCCGGCTACTCGGAAGGCTGAGGTGGAAGGATCGCTGGAGCCCAGCAGATTGAGGCTGCGGTGGCCGGAAGCGGCCACTGCACTCCAGTCTGGGCGACAGAGTGAGACGCCAACTCAAAAAAAAAAAAAAGAGAGAAAGAAATCCAGGTTTTTTAGTTGTAGGAACACACAGAGTACTTAATAATTTCTACCAGAAGTAAATTAGCCTTATGAGATCCCCCAGGGATAAGACATCTGGGGTTCTGTGCTAACACTGCTACTAAATTCATTTGTTTTCTTTCAAGCCTCTGCCTCTGTAAACTAAGGGTATATTAGCTATACCCTGAGTTCAAGACTGTGGGGTGTAATTAGATTTTTTATTTCTCTTTCCCTCCTTTTCCCTCAATATCTGTTAACCTGACAATTTCACTTAACTTTCTTATACCTCGTCCTTCTTTTCTAGTCTTGCTGCTACTATCCTAGTTCAAGAATAAATTTTCTCATACCTTACTATCCAAACTGACAATATGGTCTGGTCTCTGCTCTTGAGCTTTCCATCCTGTCAACCAGGGATGACAGAGTTCTCCAGGATTGCCAATTACCATCAACTACAATTGGCTGCATGGGGTGCTAGGCTGAGAAAAGTCCTAAAGCTAAGTCTAGGCTAGGTGGAGAAAAGTAGTGTTGTACAAATGATGGCAGTCATGGGTACTGTGGTAGGGACTAATAGCACACATACCAACCCTGACTACAATTCTATACACTTCTGGGTGAACTTTACAAAATCAAAGTCATGTCTCTCTTGCTGAAAAATCAGTGGTTGCCTATAACCTACTGCACAAAGTCTAAAACTGACATGGCATTTCCAGGTTTTCTACAATCTAGTTCTTACCTATCCTTCTGGCTCACTTGCCCTCTCTCCTTCTCTCACTCTTCCCCTACTTAAACTCTTCTTTTTTTTTTTTTTTAAGTTGGAGTCTCACTGTCGCCCAGACTGGAGTGCAGCGGCCGCTCCCGGCCACCGTAGCCTCGACCTGCTGGGCCCCAGCGATCCTTCCGCCTCAGCCTTCCGAGTAGCCAGAATTACAGGCATGCGCTACCATGCCTGGCTGATTTTTTTATTTATTGTAGAGATGAGGTCTCGCCAAGTTGCCCAGGCGGGTCTTGAACCCACGGGCTCAGGCAATCCACTCACCTCAGCCTCCCAAAAGCACGGGATTACAAGCTGAGCCATCGAGCCCGGCTACATATATTTTTCTTAACCAGCTGACATAAAGGCCTTGGTGACAAACTGCATATCCTTTCTTATTACAAACTTTGTAGTATTCTTGCTGACTGTACATGGGTTACCCATGTACATGTGATAGAGTGAAAAATAGTTAAAATGTAGCAAACTTCC
>CAUYQG010150773.1:0-14689 GCA_963574415.1 Tarsius wallacei | reverse complement strand
TATCTGGAAAGATACCACTAGACACTAAGCTACCTTTGGAGAATGGAAAAGGGGTGTTAGGAACAGAGACTTCTGCTTTCTTTTTTTTTTTTTTTTTTTATGTCACCCAGGTTGGAGTGCAGTGGCTCAATCCTGGCTCACCACAGTCTTGACCTCCTAGACTCAGGTGATCCTCCTGCCTCAGCCTCCTGAATAACTGGAACTGCAGGCGTGTGCCATCATGCCCAGCTAATTATTTTGTTTTTTTGTAGAGATGAGGTCTTGCTATATTGCTTGAACTTCTATGCTCACACAATCCTCTCGCCTTGACCCTCCCAGAGTGCTGGGATTGCAGGCATGAGCCACTGTGCCCAGTGAAAGGTCCTTTTAGGAACTGACCTTCAATACGCCATCTACTTCTCTTTCAGGTTCTTCCTTCTAACAAGAGTACTGTGTGTTCCCTGCCAAAATCTCATCCCAGACAGAAGCACAAAAGCATCCTTTGGCCATTAAAAGAGACCCACAGCTGCATCTACATGGCAGATTCAGCAACGTCTCCTGCATTAGGTCTAAAACTCAGAGACAGGGATGCGCCTTCTGGAGTCCAGCTGGACATCATGCAGCCGCCACATGGCCCTGCTCCAAGGTGCTCTCATCCAGGGCTGAGAGCCAGCAGGGTGCCTTGGAAAGTCAGGGTGGCGCTGTAGTGAGGGATGGGCCCAGCTGGGCCTGAGTCCCATCCCGGCCACTATGTGCTGTGTCACCTGAGCGCCTTACTGTAAACAGGTGACAGCAGTACCAACCATGTGAGGATTCTATGAGGATGAACCAGGGCTGTGCCCAAGTGGCATGTCGTGCCAGCTTAAAAAATGGTGCATAGTGAATTTTGATCATTGTGGATATGGTTACTCCCCAAAAAGAGAGATTTCCAGGCAATGCGGGGCTTCTGGGCAGAAGCTAAGTCCAGTAGCCCACACCCTAGGACAGGACAGCAGGCAGGGTAAGGGGGGCAGAAGAAGGCCAAAGGTGTCGCCGCATGACTGCCACTCCATCTGTGGCCCTCAAGTCAGGCAGCAGAAGAGGCAGCCCAGCCAGCCCAGCTCTGCCTGCAGGCCCAGGGTGGCCGCTCCAGCTGTACAGCAGACTGTGGCAGGAATCTGGACACTAGAACCCATCGGCTGGGGTTCAGTTGTATCCATCACTGCACTCTGCTTTGTTTTTTTGTTTTGTCTTGTTTTTGAGTCAGAGTCTCACTGGTGCTCAGCCTGGAGTGCAGCAGCACGATCATGCCTCACTATAGCCTCAAACTCCTGGGCTCAGGGAATCCTTTCTCCTCAGCCTCCCAAGTAACTGGAACTACAGACATATGCCACCACACCTGAATAATTTTTTATTTATTGTAGAGACGAGGTCTTGCCAAGTTGCCCAGGCTGATCTCAAACCCCCAGGCTCAGGCAATCCTCTCACGTCAGCCTCCCAAAGTGCTGGGATTACAGGTGTGAGCTGAGCCATCAGGCCCAGTCACCTGGCCAATTTTTAAAAAAATTTTTGTACAGACAACAAGGTCTCACCAAGTTGCCCAGACTGGTCTCAAACCCCTGGGCTCAGGCAATCACCTCACCTCTACCACCCAAAGTGTTGGGATTACAGGTAAGAGCCACTGCACCTGGATGCTTTGTCTTTTCTATGCTTTTGTACGACAGAACCAAGCTGGTTTCAAAGAGGTTTTCTAAATTCAAAAAAAGTTTTAATCAAAATTTTTACTTCAATAAAAGTGAGGCCAGGTGTGGTAGCTCACACCTGTAATCCCAGCACTTTGGGAGTCCGAACCAGGAGGACTGATTGAGCCCAGGAGTTTGAGACCAGCCTGGGTAACACAGAGAGACTTTGTCTATAGAAAACAATAAAAAAAATTAGCCAAGCATGGTGGCATACACTGGCAGTCCCAGCTGTTTGGAAGGCTGAGGTGGAAAGATCACCTGACCCAGCAGGTCGAGGCTGCAGTAGCCATGATCATGCCACTGTACTCCAGTCTGGGCAGCGGAGTGAGACTCCAACTCATTCATAAATATATAAATAAGGCCAGACATGGTAGCTCATGCCTGTAGTCCTAGCACTTTAGGAGGCCAAAGTGAGAGGAATAGTTGAGCCTAGGAGTTCAAGACCAGCCTGGGCAACATAGTAAGACCTCGTCTCTACAAAAAAAATCTTAAAAATTAGCTGGTCATGGTGGCACACACCTATAGTCCCAGCTACTGGGGAGGCTGAGGCCGCAGGATTGCCTCAGCCCAGAAGGTCAAGGCTGCAATGAGCTGTGATTGTGCCATTGCATCCCAGCCTGAGTGACAGAGTGAGACCTTGAACGCCCCCCCAAAAGTGACATTTTGTCTGGTCTAAGGAACAAGCATCTGTCATTTGGAGTGCAGCAGGGGCACACTGGCTCTTCAGCAAGGCTGCCCAAATTCAAATTTCCCTCGGTCATTTACCAGCTGTGAGACCTGGGCAGGTGACTTGTCCCCCTGAGCCTCTGTACTCCAGCCTGGGCAACATAGTAAGACTGTAAAGTGGAGCTAAACATAAAGAGGCTGCGAGAGGCTCCACTGTCCTCACACGTGAAGGGCCTGGGCAGCAAGAGGCTGGTCCATGAGACCTGCCTGGCAACACTCAGCTGTTGCTGTTTTCCTCACTGGCTCTGGCTTCAAAGCTAGGCCTAGAGGCTGATGGTCCCCAGGGGTCCTTGTGGGTGATGGTCTCAGGTGTCCTAGTGGGTGATGGTTCCCGGTGTCCCTGGGCAGCTCAGATGGCTTACCTGCTGGGCATAGCCTCGGAACATTGGGTTGACCAACTTGATTCCGTGAGACAGGCTGGTGGGGACCACGTAGCTTGGCCTGTGGGAAGCCCAAATCTGTTAGTCCAGGGGGCCCGCCCCGAGCTACTCAACCCTGAGGGAAGCAGGCAGATAGGCAGTGAGGCTGGAGCAGACTCAATCATTTCCTGAAATATGGGAAAGTACCCACCCGGCCAGGTGCCCTGAGAGGCTCACACATCTCTACAGACAAGAAGGAAGCCATCAAGTCATCAACCAGCGAATGAGAGCAAATGGGATGGCGGCACCTCCACAGCAAGCCCACCTTAAACATGATTTTATCCCAAGACACTTACTGTGCTTCTCTCATTTCAAAAGCAATCCGTATTTGTTACTGAAAAATCTAAACTTTCACAAAAGCACAACAAAGCAGTAACACCAGTAACAGCACCACCCATAGACACCCACCATCAGGGCTTCCAGATTCTTCTGTGAAAACACAGATACACACAGAAAAGTGCACACAGGCAACACACTAGGCCTGGCTTCTCATACAACTGGAATGCCATTGCATCATACTGTTTTTTAATCTCCATCCACACTTAATGTTTCTTTCTTCTTCTTCTTCTTCTTCTTTTTCTTTTTTGTAGAGATTAGGTCTTCCTATGTTGCCCAGGCTGGTCTTGAACTCCTGGGCTCAAGCAATCCTCCCACCTCAACTTCCCAAAGTGCTGGGATTACAGGCATGAGACTTAATATGTTTCTATGCATTCATTTTAAATTATTCCCAACTTTGACTTTTCCTGGAGAAACAGATCTAATCCCAGCTTCTAGTCTTTCAATCCATCTCACACTGTGCTAGAAGGCCTGGCCCAGTCTGCGCTGCCCCTCTGACGTGCCGCCTTCCACACACACAGTCATGGCTGAGGATGAGAACACCCATGCAGCGGCTATGGCTGGGGTCCAGGTTAAGTTCTAGCTCACCGTTCACAGGCTGTGTGACCTTGAGCTAGAGGCCTACCACTCACTGCACTCAAGTTCCCACTTGTAAAGCAGGGCAGATGCTACCCACATCCCACAGGCCTGCTGCAAGCATCACCTGGAGGCCCTCAGTTGGTTCTGGGCTGAATCCACAGAAGTGCTCCGTCTGCGTGCTGACAGGAAGCCCTGGTCCCCACACCTGCCCGAGGTTAGGGTTGCAGTCACTCACCGTTTCTTGTGCCAGACCTCAGAGACCAACTTCTGGTAACTCTTGCACAGGGCTGGCTTCTTGTCAGTGCGCACTAGACCTCCACACTCCAAGAAGAACTGGGTCAGCGGGGGGCTGGGGGCAAGGGGAGAGTGAGCTGGGTCAGGGCAAGATGCAAGGGGTGCTCGGATGGCTTAGTAGGAGTTGGGTGGACAGCACTTTGGGAGGCCAAGACAGGAGGATCACTTGAGCCCAGGAGCTCAAGACCAGACTGGGCAACACAGCCACCTCATCTCTACAAAAAATAAGAAAAATTAACCGGGTGTGGTGGCACATGCCTGTCGTCCCAGCTAATTGGGATGTTGAGGCAGAAGGGTCGCCTGAACCCAGGAGGTTGAGGCTGCAGTGAGCTGTGATCGTGCCACTGCACTCCAGCCTGGGCAACAGAGTGAGACTCCAATTCAAAAAATAAAAAAGAGAGAGCTGGATGTAGAAGTGCCCTGAGTGCTCACATGGGGATACACAGTTGTCCCCAGACCCAGAAATGCCTGCAGATGCCTGCAGGTGACAAGAAGGAATCTACCTGCCATGGGCTGGGTTGTATCCCCCATATCCATATGTGAAGCCCTAATGCCCAGAACCTCAGAATGTGGCTGTGTTTGGAGACAGGGCCTTTAGATGGGCTCATTAGGGTGGGCCCTGATCCAACTTGACTAGGATCCTTACAGAAGAAGGAAATGTGGACCTACAGGAAGAGCAGCAGATACATGGAGCACACAGGCAAGACCACATGAGGATATGGCAAGGAGGCGGCCGTCTGCAGGCCAGGGAGGGAGACCTCAGAGGACCCCACCCCACTGAGAGCCTCATCCTGGACTCCATTTTTTCTTCTTCTTTTTATTTTAGAGACAGGGTTTCACTCTGTGGCCCAGGATGGAGTGCAGTGGCGCAGTCATAGCTCACTGTGGCCTCAAACTCCTGGGCTCAAGCAATCCTCTTGCCCAGACCCTGAGGGGTAACTGAGACTACGGGTGTGCACTACCATGCCTGGCTAATTTTTAAAATTTTTATTTTGTATAGATGGGTTTTTGCTATGTTGCCCAGGCTGGTCTCAAACTCCTGAGTTCAAGTGATCCTCTTGCCTCGGCCTCCCAAAGTGCTGGAATTACAGGTGTGAGCCACTATGTCCAGCCCTCTTCTTCTTGGTTTTTTTTTTTTTTGAGTTGGAGTCTCACTCTGTCGCCCAGACTGGAGTGCAGTGGCCGCTCCCGGTCACCGCAGCCTCAACCCACTGGGCTCCGGCGATCCTTCCGCCTCAGCCTCCTGAGTAGCCAGAATTACAGGCACGCGCTATCATGCCAGGCTGATTTTTTGATTTATTGTAGAGATGAGGTCTCGCCTAGTTGCCCAGGCAGGTCTCGAACCCGCGGGCTCAGGCAATCCACTCACCTCAGCCTCCCAAAGGCGCGGGATTACAGGCTGAGCCACTGAGCCCGGCTTCTTCTTGTTTTTTAAGAGACAGTATCTCACAACATTTCTCAGGCTAGAGTACAGTGACTATTCACAGGCTATTCATAACTCACCGCAGCCCTGAACTCCTGGACCTAACCGATCCTCCCGCTTCAGCCTCTCAGGTGGCTGGGACTACAGGCTTATGCCACCATGCTTGGCCCTTTTAAAAGTTATCTTAGGCTGGACACGGTGACTCAAGCCTGTAATCCCAGTACTTTGGGAGGCCGAGGTGAGACAATTGCCTGAGCCCAGGGGTTCGAGACCAGCCTGGGCAACTTGGTGAGACCACATCTCTACAATAATCAAAAAATTAGCCAGGTTGTGGTGTCTCAAGCCTATAGTTCCAGCTATCTGTTAAGCAAAGCAAACAATAGTATTTGAACTTCATCCTGAGGTTAGCTATTCTGAACATTCCAGGGCATCTCCTTCCACAGTTTTCTACATCCATTCCCTCTTTCCCATATACATACTGAATCCCCACTGGGTGGGAGACCTTGTGTCAGGCATAGGAGACATCCCTGGCCTCATGGAATTGACAGCCTATCCTTGATGGAAAAACTTTTCCCCATGAGATGGGACTGTACCCTACAGAGCATTACAATCTCCCTTTTTACTCACTCACCAGATCTGAACCCCTTTCTGTTTCAATATGTACCATCCTGCACCACTCTCTCTGCCCTCCTGTTAGGCCAGACTACAGTGAGTGTATGCTCTTTGGCAGACAGGCCTTTGTATTGTTTCCAGTACGAGGGAGGACCCCCAAAAAACTGAATTATCTTTTTGAGGTCAGGCCCCTTATAGTACAGGTTTCCCTGCTAGGTAAGTGTTCTAGAAACCCATTGGCATCAGTGTACCAACTAGTGTTTTGTAAGAGGCTGCATTCAGCTTCAGTTAATTTTTTTTTTTTTTTTGGAGATTCTCTCAATGTGTTTGTCCATTTCATGATGGGTGATCTGTTAGCTTACCACCCCCACCATGCTGAGTGTTCAGCAGTTTTTGATAAAAATAGGGCATGACAAGCCATGCACAGTGGCTCACACCTATAATCCCAAAACTTTGGGAGGCAGAGGCAAGAGGATTGCCTGAGCCCAGAGTCTAACACCAGCCAGGGCAACTTGGCAAGACCTTGTGTCTACAATAAATAAAGAAAAATTAGCTGGGCATAGTGGTGCACGCCTGTAGTTCCAGCTACTTGGAAGGCTAAGGTGGAAGTGTTGCCTGAGCCCAGCAGATTGAAGTTGTGGTGACCGTGAGCATGCCACTCACTCCAGCCTGGGCAGCAGAATGACACTCTGACTCAAAAAAAAAAAAGGGCATGACATGTGGAAGAGGTGAAACAAAAAATGGCAAAAGCACTAAAAGGCATCAAAATTGATGAGCTAAAAAACAGTTTTGAGCAGTGAGTGGAAAAAGCCTCTCGATAGGTGCACTGCATCCAACAGAGACTACTTTAAAGGTGACTGAAGCTTAAATATGTAAGAATAAATACACAATTTTTATAAATATTCAGGGTTTCTTTGGGTCTCCCCTCATAAACATAGCAATAAGCATCCTTGCATGTATGACCCTCAGCATCTCTGGTCATCTCCTGTGGCTTGATCCTCACTGGAGGGACTGCTGGGTCAAAGGGCATGCACATTTTTAGGGACTCTGACATGTGTCCTATACGTGCATCTGCAGGCAACATGTGCAACACGGCTTGGGGGTTCCGTGGCTGTGCCCATGGCTTTGCCAGGGACAGCTCCCAGCCCCAGTCCCCCAATTAACTGGTAACCTACCAATTGGACAGGGCTTGCAGGGCCGCGTTCATGTAGCAGGAGTTCCCAAGGTTCTTCATACCCGTGAGGCCTGGGAAACAAATACCATGGGGGTGAGGAATGAGCATCCTGACCTGGTGAGGAGACCTCAGAAGTCATACTTGAGCAGCACTGTGGCTCTCAACCTCAGGCCCTGCCAGAGAGCACAGTGGCGGTGTTCCACCCTGAAATCTCCCAAGTGAGCTACTGCAGCACCTGCTCACGACAGCTGTGGTTACCTGAGCATACCCAACAGATGTCCCCCTCTGCCCCTCCACCCAGCCAGGCCCACTGTTCATAGTGGACAGACCAGGAGGCTGGGTACAGAGGGCCAGCCTGCCCATGGTCACACGGCTGAGAGAGGGGACAAGGCAGCCAGGTCTCCAGGACCTCAGCTGGGCTGGCCAGATCTGAGGGAAGCCAGATTGCAGTACTGCTTGTCTGTCACCCCATCCTTCCTTTTCCATGGCAGCATGGTGCAAACAGAGACCAGACCCTGGTGCTTCCAGCCTCCAGCAGTAGCCTCCAGCCTGGCCCCAGAGCTTCCCATCCTAAGGGCCGTTACCTCGAGGCTTAAGGTCGTCGTCCTCGGACTCAGACTCTCCCTCATCAGCCACGGCAATAGGAACAGCTCTCAGAGGGTGGCAGGGGGGTGGAGAGTCCTGTGACAGAGACCCAGAGTGAGGAAAAATGGGGGGAAGGGGATGGGTTCAGAGGCCTGTGCGCTCCAGAGGGTGGAAAGCCCAGCCCTGCAGCCCCGCGCCAGGCAAGGGCACTGGAAAGGAACAGAATTGGTGGCCTTGCCTTGGGAACTCCCTGACACATATCTCCTATTTGCAATAATAAAGAATATGCTATTTATAACACATTTGGGGAAAAAACTGAAACAGAGAAAGCATGCAATCCCATTTTGCTGAGAGAACCACTGTTAATAGCCCATATGTCCATTATGTAGACTCTTTTTTTGTTTTTGTTATTGTTTTTGTTTTTTTTGAGTTGGAGTCTCACTCTGTCGCCCAGACTGGAGTGCAGTGGCTGCTCCCGGCCACTGCAGTCTTGACCTGCTGGGCTCCAGCAATCCTTCCGCCTCAGCCTTCCAAGTAGCCAGAACTACAGGCAGACGCTACCATGCCCAGCTAATTTTTTTGATTTATTGTAGAGATGAGGTCTCGCCAAGTTGCCCAGGCGGATCTCGAACCCGCGGGCTCAGGCAATCCACTCACCTCGGCCTCCCAAAGCGCGGGATTACAGGCTGAGCCACCGAGCCCAGCTTTATGTAGACTCAACTGTCAACACACACTCTCAACAAAAATAGGATATTTTATATATTATTTTGTAGGGGTTTTTTTTGGGGGGAGGGGTCTCACTTTGTCCCCAGACTGGAGTGCAGTGGCATCATCACAGCTCATTGCAGTCTCGACCTCCTGGGCTCAGGTGATCCTTCTGCTTCAACCTTCCAAGTAGCTGGGATTACAGGCACATGCCACCATGCCTGGCTAGTTTTTTTGAATTTTGATAGAGACAAGGTCTCACCATGTTGCCCAGGGTGGTCTCGGACTCCTGGTCTCAAGTGATCCTCCTGCCTTGGCCTCTTAAAAGTGCTAGGATTAGAGGCGTGAGCCACCATGCTCAGCCATTTTATAGTTTTTTTCAAAATAAAGATTTATAAATACCTACCAAGTTCATAAAAGCATCAATAAACATCTATGGAACACCTATCACATGATATGAACAAGAGGAGATACAGCAATGCACATGCACGCACGTGTCCTGGCCGCCTGGTTTCTCCCTCGGCACGTCTGGCAGCCTTCCTGACAGCTGAGCTTTCTGACCGTCACCCAGGGACGGGTCCAGGGCCAGGCCCTCCAGGGGCCTCAACCCGCTGCTCAGGGGTCCTGTTCTCTGGCTGACATTCCTAGGTGGTTTCCAATAGAGAAGCTTGCTGCAGCGACTACTCAGAATTCCCCTAGGAACCATTTATTTTTTATTATTATGTTTGTACTTTTTTTTTTGAGTTGGAGTCTCAGATGCCCAGGCTGAAGTGCAGTGGCACATTCACCACCCCCCGAGCGTCAACCTGCTGGGCTCCGGCAATCCTTCTGCCTCAACCTTCCAAGCAGCCAGAACTACAGGCTAGCACTACCATGCCTGGCTAATTTTTTGTCTATTGTAGAGATAAGGTCTCGCCAAGTTGCCCGGGCTGGTCTCGAACCCGCAGGCTCAGGCAATCCACTCGCCTCGGCCTCCCAAAGTGCTGGGATGACAGGCTGAGCCATGAGCCTGACCTTATTTTTGTACTTTTTTATTATAAAGGTGTGGGGTACAAGTCAGATCAGGTATACAGTTCATGTATGCGCAGGTGAAGTTTGAGCTTCCCACCAGCCCTCACTTCCCCTGGTTTAGGAACAGGTGCCCTGTGTGGTTATGCATCCCCTCCCCTCCTTCCCCGGCAGTGTCTCGTGACTGCCAGTCCATCCCTTGTGATATTGTGGCTCATGTTCAGGTCCCACTTATGAGTGAGAACATGTGGTATTCAGTTCTTGGTTTCTGTGACAGGTTGCTAAGAATGACTGTCTCCAGTTCCATCCAGTTTGCTGAGGAGTCCATGATTTTGTCCCTTTTTATGGCTGCATAGTATTCCATCATGTATATGTACTGCATTTATCCAGTCTGCTTTTGATGGGCAGTGAGGTTGGTTCCAGGGTTTTGCTATTATGAATGGTGTGGTAATAAACATGCGTGTCTTTTTTTGTAGGACAATCTATGTTCCTCTGGATAAATTCCCAGGAGGGGATTGGTGGATAGTATGGAAGGTCAATTTCTAGTTCCTTTGGGTATTGCCACACTATCTTCCACAGTGGTTGCTGTCTGCGACCTTGTCAGCCCTCTCCGTAAGCCCTGGAAGGGGTGGGGCATGGTGGCCCAGCACTTTAGGAGGCCAAGGCGGAAGGATCGCTTGAGCCCAGGAGTTCGAGACCAGCCTGGGCAACATAGCGAGATCTCATCTCTACAAAAAAATACAAAAATTAGCTGGGCGTGGTGGCATGTGCCTATAAATCTCAACTACTTGGGAGGCTGAGGCAGGAGGATTGCCTGAGCCCAGGAGGTGGAGGCTAGGGTGAGCTGTGATCATGACACTGCACTCCAACCTGTGCAACAGAGTGAGATCCCTGACTTAGTAACTAAACAAACAAACAAAAACAAATAAAATGCCTGGAAGGGTCTACACTGGCCCCGTGGCCTTGGGCCCCTGTCCTACACTTCCATACAGTCGCCCATGGCCCCCGAGCTCCTTGAGGGAGGCCCCACTCTTAGTCCCCTCCACACCCTCACCACCTCACGAGCCCAGAGTGAGCACGTGTGGACACAGGCTCCTTGACGTCACCTGAAGACACATGGGCCCAGGAACAGACTACGTCTGAGGCCTACTGCCCCACATTCCAGACATTCGGGTCCCACCCGCTCATCCTCAACAGTGTCACTGATGACCACGCGTAGCCTGCTGCACCTATTACCTGCTCCGAGAACTTAGAAGAGGAGGCCTGCGGGGATGCCGCCAGCCGCTGCTCCAAGAACACCTCCTTCTCACAGGCATAACACCACAGCCGAAACGTGGTCAGGTTCACCGTCAAGTTGTGCTTCTTTACCTAGAGGGTAGGATTCAATGTGAGGTCCAGGACACCTGGCCTCACACACGCCCAGCCTGCAGTGGGCTGCTCCTTCCAACCTCAGTGGGAGGCCTTGAGGGCTGAGGCTGGAAGCCCGGCTGTGCTCACACTTCAGCCTGGAACCCTTCAGTCTGGGACCCAAGGGTGGCCACTCATCCAACGGTGCAGGTACAAAGTGCTTTTACCTGCACCCTCTCTTGTCCCTGCTATTGTTACCCCATTTTATTGCCCTAGCCTCTGAGTCCAGAGCAGGCAGATGGAGCTTACTAGCTAAGGTAACTTACTAACTGAGGTGCTGAGCTGAGGGCTGATCCACAGGCTGCCTGGCAGCAGAGCCCAGGTTCCTGTCACCCCACTCACCTGCGCGTGAATGGTGCTGTGATCGGCATAGGATTCTCCGCAGCCAACATAGGGGCAGGCGACCTGGGAGAGAGGGAAGGAGGATGGGCTGGGCTGGGTAAGTGCACGATGTCCACAGGGTCTCTGCCTGCACCTGATGTCAGCATCCCCGTCTTTATCCATAAGGACCCACAAGGAATTGAGGCTCTGCCACCCCTGAGGAACACAGGTCTATACACTTTGGGCAAGGATGGCCACCTAAACACTGCCTCCGCCCTCTGAGATGGGCAGTGTACCCTGGGCTACTGTCCTCCTACAAGAAGCCCAGCCATGGTCACAGCTGGGGCCTGGCTGCTTGGAGCCCAGATGCTCTCCCTCCACCCAAAGGTCTGCCTCCTAAAAGTCCTGTTATTGGGATCCATAATGTTTTTGGGATTCTGAACCTCATAGCCATTTTCCAACAGGAGACATTGAATGGCACCAGGTGCTCAAGACAAGGGGCTCTAAGAGGTGCCCCAGTGCCCCATGGTGGGGCCTGTGTGTCCCCCAAGACCCTGCCTTTGGCCTTGTACCCTCCTCTCCCAAATCTACCCATCCTTCATGGCCTAGCTCCAGTGCCTCTCTACTGCAGGCTTCCACCCCAGCTGGCAGCCAGTAGTGATCAGGCCTGCTCCTCCACGGGTACACCTGGTGTCACTTCCACCTGCAATGACTAAGCACTGCACAAGCCAGTGAGGACCCTGCAAGGAAACTGCTGACGGGAGCACCAGACCAGCCTGAGCAACATAGTGAGACCCCATGTCTACAAAAAACTATAAAAATTAGCTGGGTGTGGTGATATGCACCTGTAGTCCCAGCCACTTGGGAGGATGAGGCAGGAAGATCGCTTGAGCCCGAGGCAGAGGTTGCAGTGAACTGTGATCACATCACTGCACTCCAGCCTGGGCGACAGAGTGAGACCCTGTCTCAGAATTTTTTAAAAAGGGAAAGAAAAGTATGGGCCACTGTCTGCATAAGCTACCACATCTGTCTCTCTGAAAGGACTGTGAGTTCCTATGACATGCCACTTGTTTTTTAAGAGCCCTGGAGAGACAGACCTTCTTACACTTCTTGCTGTCTCCCCCCCCAGGTACCCAGACAGTGTCTTGCAATCCATATTACATTGAGTGACAGGTCCAAACAGAAGAGGCCAGAGTCCCATTGTGACCTCTGTGTCTTCTGAATGGATGTCTTCTCCCCCTAGTGCTATCATTTTTGTTTCTACTGTGAGATTTTTTTTAAAAGAAATTTTTTTCAAATTTAATTTTATTTTTTGAGTTGAAGTCTTACTCTGTAGCCCATGCTGGAGTGCAGTGGCACGCTCATGGTCACTGCAGCCTCGACCTACTGGGCTCAGGTAATCCTTCTGCCTCAGCCTTCCAAGTAGCTGGAATTACAGGCACACACCACCACGCTCTGCTAATTTTTGTATTTATTGTAGAAATGAGTTCTCACCAAGTTGCCCGGGCAGGTCTCAAACCTATGGGCAATTCTCCTACCTTGGCCTCCCAAAGTGCTGGGATTATAGGTGTGAGCCACCACACACAGCCTTAAAAAAGAAATTTCAAGTACCAGTCATGTTTAGCCTGACTATAAAAATACACTTTTGTAGACACATTTTTAAATACCACAAAGAAAAAGAAATGGGCTGGGTGCAATGGCTCACACCTATAATCCCAGTACTCTAGGAGGCCAAGGCAGGAGGATCGCTTGAGCCCAGAAGTTTAAGATTAGCCTGGGCAACATAGTGAGATCTTATCTTTACAAAAATATTTTTTTAAATTAGCCAGGCGTGGTGGTGAGTTCCTGTAGTCCCAGCTATTTGAGAGGCTGAAGCAGAAGGATCACCTGAGCCCAGAAGGCCGAGGCTACTGTGAGCCATGATCATACCACTACATTCCAACCTGGGCAACAGAGACCCTGCCTCAAAAAAAAATAAAAACCCAAAAAATAAAAACAAAAAATGAAAATTATCGCTAATTCTACCACCCAGAGAAAACTGTCTTGTTTAGATACATCAACTCTTACTCTTTTTTCTTTTTGAGTCTGAGTCTCACTCTGTGGCCCAGGCTGGAGTGCAGTGGCACATTCACGGCCACCGCAGCCTCGACCTGCTGAGCTCAGGCAATCCTTCTGCCTCAGCCTTCCAAGTAGCTGGAACTACAGGCATGCGCCATCATGCCCCACTAATTTTTTGATTTATTGTAGAGACGAGGTCTTGTCAAGTTGCCCAGGCTGGTCTCAAACCCCTGAGCTCAGGCAATCCTCTCACCTCAGCCTTCCAAAGTGCTGGGATTACAGGTGTGAGCCACCACACCCGGCTTCTTACTCTTTTTCATAAGCAGAACTCATCAGACACTTCCAGCCTCTCCTGGGCACCATCTCCAAGTCACACACCATGCTAAGCTCATCACAAGCATCTGCCAAGTTCTACCCTGACCCACAAGGTGGGGCAAGTTGGCAGCATTACAGCCTCTACGTTACAGATGAAGGAATTGAAGGCCTAGCCCAGGAAGGAGGCCAGACCGGCCCAGGGAGAGACGCTGCAAGAAGCAGGTCCAGGCCTCATGGCCAAGACGCCCATGTCACTTCTTACGCATGCACGCCAGGGCAGGATTTCGAATCTTGTGAAGACAAGATCATTCAGGCTGGGGTCTTCTCTAGCCTGCTTTTTCACCCTGTACTTTTAGCGGCTCTTAGAGAGACCAGCCCAGGGACTGGCTGACTCTGGAGCCCTGTGTCCCCACCCAAGGTCCAGCAGTGCCCAACAGGGACGCACGTGCCCAGCCCAGAGTCTAGAGTTCCTCACCCTCAAAGACCACAAGAATCTTTTACCTGGAGACAGGCCCACAGGTTTGGTCCAGTGACACCACACGACTGACAGGTTCCCTGTGGGAGTCAAGGGGAGAGAAAAAGCAAGTGTGAGCAACCTGTGGGAGCTGAGTGTGGGGGCTGCTCCTGCCACCTGGCTGACACTAACTCAGGCTAAAGAGCTCAGCAGCAAGGCCTCACCTAGGACAGGCCTTCACACCCGTACCCACCACCCATCTCATTAGGCTCCCCAAGGGGGACTTTACACTTTACTGTTTGAATTTTTGTATCATGTGCCTGCAAAACATTTCCAGGCCACCGGGCTCAGTGGCTCAGCCTGTAATCCCAGCACTTTGGGAGGCTGAGGTGAGTGGATTGCCTAAGCCCGTGGGTTCGAGACCCGCCTGGGTAAGCGAGACCTCATCTCTACAATAAATCAAAAAATCAGCCGGGCGTGGTAGCACGCGCCTGTAGTTCCAGCTACTTGGAAGGCTGAGGCGGAAGGATCGCCGGAGCCCAGCAGGTCGAGGCTGCGGTGGCCGGGAGCGGC
>CAUYQG010150772.1:0-12882 GCA_963574415.1 Tarsius wallacei | reverse complement strand
GGCATGAGGGGTATGGGGACAGTTGCTTTGTCCTCCTCCAGCTGTACTCCTTGCAGAGATATTTCAGACACCTCTTAGCAATTGGTGGGTTGGTACAAACCCCCAACCAGGACCAACCCCATGACAGGGTTGGGGTTGCCTTCAGCTGTATGAGATCATCACTGGCTTAGATTGGGACTCAAGACTTGCTTTGGCCCTTTGGTCAGGTCAGAACCCTTCTACTGTCCTCTCATTCACACACAATCACACAACACATTCTCCAACCCTCCACCATAATCTTAGGAGTTAATGGGTTTGTCTTGAGACAGTGTTTCCTTCCACTGCCTTTCAGTCCTTTCCTTTAGACTGGAGACTACTAGTGGATTCCAGGAGGTGATCAAGCTCCCCTTCTGCCATCTATTGGCAGGTCTATGCAAAGGTCCTTGTTCCCACCCTTTCCATCAGGCAGTGTTCCTCATGCCAGTTCCTCGCCTCTTTTTTGGTTCCTGTGCTTTCAAGATCTGAGCCTCAGTGCACCGGGAGGGGCCTCCTGCCTACAGATAAAAAAGTCCATTGCGCACCAGGTGGAGCAACTCAGAGAAAGAGGAGAGGGGTTTTATCTGTTAGTTTAGGTAAGGAAGGGGGTCGCGTTACATGGCTATACATTTTTCTTTAGAATTTGCATGGTTGCATTTAGCAAAACCAGATTTTCAAAGAACAAATTGTCTCTAGGGTATACATGACAAGAAGGGTTTGTAAGCCGATAACTCCACAAAGAGAGGGTGGGGTGGGGGGTAAGGTTGTGAATTGATTACTATCTTGCATTTCCAAGAAAGTGGCCTGTGGCTATTTGGATTTCTCACATCACATGTCTAGCAGGTCTGTAACTTGCAGGTTGATTTTTAAAAAAAGAATAATTTTAACTGTTTTTTGCTCCTCTCTGCCACATTGGTTCATTTTTAGAGGAGAAGCACACTATAGCTGCTTCTTGGTGTTTGTCTTCATCCTGCCAAATTTCATATTCCACCTGTTCATTACTGGTTTATACCAAAGTGATAAACTTTTTATATTAACCCTGTATCCTGCAATATTTACATAATTACTTATTAATTTCCAGATTTTTTGGTTGTTGCTAATTCTCTTGGATTTTCTGCATACGCCATCATGTCATCTGCAAAAAACAAGTTTTATTTCTTCCTCCCCAATCTGTATCATTTTATTTTATTTTATTGTTTTATTGCATTTTCTAAAATTTTTAGTACAATAGTGGAAAGAAGTAGTAAGAGGAAACACCTTCCTTGCATTGTTCTTGATCTCAGTGGGAAAGCTTCTGGTTTGTTTCTGTTAAGTATGGTGGTAGCTATAGGTTTCTTCGCAGGTATTCTTTATCAAGTTGAAGAAGTTACCCACTAGTTAATTCACTGATAGTTTTCATCATGAATGTGTGTTGGATTCATCTAGTGCTTTTTCTGCCTTTATTGATATCATACAGTTTCTCTTTTGTAGCCTATTAATACAGTAGATTATATTAATTGATTTTCCAATATTAAAATAGCTTCATGTACCTGGAATAAACTTCAGTTGTTCGTGGTGTATAATTATGTTTTATACATTGTTAAACTCAGTTTGCTAATATTAAGTTGAGGATTTTTACATTTACACCCATGAGAAATATTGGTCTGTAGTTCCCTTTATTAAGTAACATCTTTGTCTAGTTTTGGTATGAGCATAATATTGTCCTCATAAAATGAGTTAGAAAATATTTTTCTATTTCTATCAGCTGAAAGAGATTGTAGAGAATTGGAATAATTCATTTGTTAAATGTTTGGTTGAATTTAGCAGCGAACACATCTGGACCTGCTGCTGTTTATTTTAAAATGTTATTAATTATTTATTCAATTTTTTAGAATAACTATAGGTCTATTTAAATTATCTGTTTTTTGGAGGTGAGTTTTGACAGACAGTGTCTTTGAACATATTTAATCTAGTTATCAAATTTTTGCAAATATAGTTGTTCCTAGAATCCCTTTGTTCTCTTTTTACTGATCATGAGATTTTGTTTTCCTTAGCCTGGCTAAATGTTTATCAATTTTATCAGTTTTTTTCAAAGATCCAGCTTTTGGTTTTGTTGAGTTTCTCTATTGATTTATTATTTTCCTTTTTATTGATTTCTGCTATTATTTTTATTATTTCTTTTCTTCTGTAGTTTTAAATTGAAATTTCTCTTTTTTCTAGTTTCTTAAGTTAATAATTCAGCTGATTAATTTTAGATCATTTTTCTTTTCTAGTATAGGTATTCAATAGCATAAATTTCCCCCAAGCATTGCTTTTACTGCATTCCACAAATTTTGTTGTGTTTTCGTTTTCATGTAATTCAGAATTTTTTTAGATTTCCCTCCAGATTATTTCTTTGACCCATGTTTTATTAAGAAGTATGTTATTTAATCTTAATGTATTTGGTAATATTTCAGTTATCTTACATTTATTGATTTCTAGTTTAATTCCTTTGGGTCTGAGAGTTGATATTATATTATTTCTATTCTTTTAAATTAGTTAAAGTGTATTTTTATAGCCCAGAGACATGGTCTCTCCTGGTGAATATTTCATATGGTCCTGAGAAAAATGTGTATGCTACTCTTGTTGAATGAAGTAATCTATAGAAGTCCATCATATTGTAAAACAAATATAAAATTCTAAGTCTCCACCCCAACCAACTGAACAGACCCTCCTCTGGGTCAAGAAAAACCTGAAAAACTAAATTACAGGTTGTAACAGAAAAAGAGGTCAGACATACTTTATTACACTCCCTCCCTTTCAGAATTTGGGATTAACTGACTAGCATTACATTAAAAAAGAGATCATAAGACTGACAAAACAAGTCTCTGTGGCAATAAGATACTAAATTCCAATTTGACTCTGGTATAGCATCACATGACAGAGAGCAGGACCTAAATAAAATAAAAATATTCTACCGCAAAATATATTCCTTTGAAATATTTTGAAATAACACTGCAAAGTTGCCCTTTGGAGAAATTTGCATCTGTAGAGAATATCCTTCCCTAGGAAGAATCTGACATATTTTAAGGCATTTACTCCCTATTCACCCTGAAACCTTCTCATCTAAATAACAAGAACCTTGGCTTCTACAACCCCCTTATCTTAACTCAATTGTTTGTTTTTTACTGATTTCAAATTCTTTAGACAGGACTTAACTCTTTCTATGACTTGCCAATCAGGCAATCTTGGATACACTTATGACTCATCAGTCCCTGCAGTGAGATGTTCCACCTTTCTGGATTCAACCAATGTAAACCTCACCTGCATTTATTTATAATTTACCTATAACTTCTAAAATGTATAAAGTTAAGCTGGAATTCAACCACCTTGGACACATGTTCTTAGGACCTCTTGGGACTGTGCCTCGGGTGTTGGTCCTTCATATTTGGCTCAGAATAAGCCTTAAATATTTTACACAATTTGGCTTTTTTTTGGTCTACATTAAGGTAGAATCTTAGCTGATTAATTTTAGATTTTTCTTCTTTTCTAATATCCTGTATTAGAAATAGTATGAATCTTCTTTAAGCATGGTTTTCACCGCATCCCACAAATTTTGACAAGTTGTGTTTTTGTTTTCATGTAATTCAAAATATTTAAAAATTTCTCTTAAGATTTCTTCTTTGCCCTGTGTGTTACTATGAAGTATGCTATTTAATCTTTATATATTTGGGAATGCTTTAGTCCTCTTACTTTTACTGACATCTAGTTTGATTTCATTGTAGTCTGAGAGTAGATATTGTATTACTTCTATTATTTTAGATTAGTGAAGGTATGTTTTACAACCCAGAGTATGAACTATCTTGATGAATATTTCATGTGGTCTTGAGAAAAATGTATATGCTGCTCTTGTTGGATGAAGTAATCTATAGTTGTCCATTATATCTAGTTGATTAATGTTATTGAGTTCAACTATATTTTTACTGATTTTCTGCCTCTGAATCTGTGCATTTCTGATAGAGAGTTGTTGACGTCTTCAACTATAATTGTGGATTTGTCTAATTTCTCCTCGAGTTCTATCAGTTTTTACCTTACATATTCTGACCCTGGTTTTAGTTTCATATATGTTAAAATTGTTGTCTTCTTGGAGAACTGACCCACTTATCATTATGCAATGCCCTCTTTTATTTCTGAAACCTTCCTTTGAAGTCTGCTCTTTCTGAAACCAATAACCCAAAATATGACATTTTGACTTGCTGAACTGAGGAAGAAGGCTCAAGGTATCTTTGACTTTCCTTCTTCCACCACTGTCTCTCCCAAAGAAGCTGAAGTACCTTTATCTGCCTAAGATCCATACCCACCCAAGAAAACAATAGGAACAATAATTTTCTTCCCCTCTCTGTAAGACCAAAAATGTAAACACACCTCAACAGACTGTTTTACAAGATAATAACAGTCTCCAACAGTTATTTAAATTTCAAGAACTATTTGCAATTTTTTTCTCCATCCAATCATTTTCCCTAGTAATTATTGCCTTTTTAATAGAATTCTTTTCCCCTGCATCCTATTAGCTGTTTTATCAGATTCTAAGCCCCCATTCTTTCTGTAACCTCAAGATGCTATATAAGCTTCTGTGCCTTACTGGGAAGTTGAGTGTTCATTTTGAAGGCTCTCATGTATATTAAATACATTTATATAGCTTTCCTCCTATTAATCAATCATGTATATTAAATACATTTGTATAGCTTTCCTCCTATTAATTTCCTATTATTTCCTCCTATTGATCAATTAATTTTTATAGCTTTCCTCCTGTTAATTTCCTGTTATTTTCTCCTACTAATCAATCTGCTTCATGTCAGTGATTCTTCAGCTACCCTTTAGGGGGCCAATAACCTTAGCCCCCAAGAACCTCTAGGGAACCAAGAGCCTCAAGAAAGCTACCACTCCTTTCTTTTGGTTGTTGTTAAGATGGCATATATTTCTTTATCCATTTACTTTTAATCTACACCTATTTTTATGTTTATCCAGGAGATGACACATTGTTCGGTCTTGTTTATAAAATTTCTGTCTTTCAATTGGTGCATTTAGATCATTGGCATTCAATGTGATTATTGATGTGGTTGAGTTAATAACTATAATTGTTGCTGTTTTGTGGATTTGTTGTACTTGTTCTTTGTTCCTATTTTTGTCTTTTACTATTTTTATGTCTTTTGTGGTTTTAATTCAGTATTTTATTTAATTTCATTTTCTTTTATATCTTAATATATCAGTTATAATTTTATTTTTACCTTTTAAAATGTTTTCCTTAGTGCTTGCAATATTCATTTAGAACACATTCAAAAACGCTTTCAGATAACACTGTGCTGTTCCACAGATAGTGTGAGTAGCTTATAATTACAAAATAATCCTAATTCTTTCCTTCTGTTCCTTGTACAAACCCAATGTATAAGCATACATAAGTATATATGAAGCAAATTATATATATATATTTATAAGCTATATATAAACATACATAACCAATTACATTAGTTGCTATTATAATTTTGTACAAATTATTATCAGTCAGATCAACTGAGTGTAAAAAAGTAAAAGTTTTGATTTTACCTTCACTTATTCTTTCTTCAGTGCTCTTCCTTATAGTTTCTAATCTATAGAACTTTTAACTTTTTTTTGCAGGTAGATTCACTGGAAACAAATTCCTTCAATGTGTGTGGATGTTTAGAAACTGTGTTTTTTGACTTTTAATATGTCTTAAATTTTTTTCTTGATAGCTTGACGTGATGTACTCAGTAAAAGGAATTGCTATAACTAAATCTTTAGAAAGGCTGGAGTAAGGTAGAGGAAGCATTCTGTAGTCCTGTGATTAGGGTTTTTGTTTGTTTGTTTTATCTTTTAGTGAGCCTGTGCCTCTGAACTATAACTTCACTTTGTTTCTCAGTTACAACCTCTCCTTAGATGGGAGAGAATGGCTAGAACTTGTTGGAGATGAGTATTTCCCTACCACTGAGTCGTTTAGGTTCTGGTAAAATAGTTTCTCCTGAGGGAAGACCTTGCTAAGAACAGAGTACTCTGCCTTATGGAACAGAAAACAAAATACCGCATGTTCTCACTTATAAATGGGTGCTAAACCAAGGAGCCACAAAGGCATAGAGAATGGTATAATGGAAACTGGAGACTCAGAAGGAGGGGAAAAGGTAGAAAGATGAAAAATCACCTGTTGGGTACAATGTGCACAGATGGGGGTGGGAGGTACACTTAAATTCCAGACCAAAAACTATTTGGACCCCCTAAACTATTGGAATAAAAATAAAATAAAATAATATTCCTTTTTCCCTACCTGTGCTGGAAATACAAGTGGATTTTTTTCTTTGATATTTACTGTTTTTGTTTCTCAGACTTGTCCACTTTGAGCCACCCATCAATTGCAGTTCAGATTCCCCTCCCCCAGTGCTGGTTCTGGGGCAGTTTCTGCTCTTGTGTCTCTGCTCTGGTATGCGAGGACTCCCTGTACTTGTTCATCTGTTCAATCTTGGGGCAGTGGTTTGTCTTTTGTCCTCACCTCTTTTATAGATTCAAGAGGAGTTCTTAATTTTTTTCAGTCTGTCCAGGTTTTTACTTGTTTCTCGATCTGGGTGGTGACTTCTAAGTTTCTTACATACAAATCCAGAAACTGGAAATCCAATGTATAAGGTATTTGAAGATAAATTTACTGATTCAAAAGTCTCCTTAGTAGGAGCCTCAAAAGCCAAATTTATTTATTCTAAACTGTAAAGATCATTTATTCCAATTCAATAATTCTAAAACCTACAATGATTTTAAATTTCTTGGAAACTTTTGCTCATGACAGATTTTCTTATTGTAGTAAAATAAGCATAATATAAAATGGCCCATTTTAACCCTCTTAAGTGTGCAGTTCAGAGGCATTAAAGACATTCATATTACTGTTCAAACTCAAAAACTCACCTCTGCAGAACATTTTTATTTTCCCATGCTGAAACTCTATACCATTATTCTCTTTTCAGTTTCTATGAATTTGATCATATAATATTTGTTCTTTTGGGTCTGTCTTATGTTTCTTAGCATAATGTGTTCAAGATTCATCCATATTGTGGCATGTGTTAAAATTTTTTTAAGGTGGAATAATATTCCATTGTATTTATATGCCACATTTGTTTATGCATTCATCTGTTGGAGGACATTTAGGTTGTTTCAATTTTGTGGCTTCCGTGAATAATGCTACTATGAAATTAGTGTACAAATATCTGTTTGAGACCCTGCTTTTATTTGTTTAGGCTGTATACTCAGAAGTGAAAGTGTTGGATCATACGGTAATTCTGTGTTTGATTTGTTGTGTAACCACTGTATGGTAGTTTTTCATAGAAGCTGTACCATTTTGCCATCTTACCAATAGTGTACAATGGTTTCAACTGCTTCTTTTGCTAGTCAGCACTTATTCTTATTATTATTATTATTTTAAATAATATATATCCTAATGGGTGAAAAATGGTATGTCATTTTGTTTTTGATTTGTATTTTTCTAATGATGAGTGCTGTGGAGCACCTTTCCATGTCCTTATTGGCTATCTGTATGCCTTCTTTGAAGAAATATCTATTCATGTCTTTTGCTCATTTTTGTGGTGAGTTGTTTGTTTTGTGTTGCTGAGCTATAGAAATTCTTTATATATTTTGGGTATTAATCCCTTTCAAGATATGTGGGATACTTTCACCCATTCTGTATGTCTGACATTTCATCAGTCTATGAAGGAACTTGGAAAACTGCAACTCATTTCCTTGGTGATTCCATGAACCACTAAATTTAGTTGTCTCATTTCTTGTATACCATCTCCAGAGAGAACTACTATTTTAAATTTTTATGTGCATATGTGTATATATGTATGTCTGTACACACACACACATACACATACATATGTTTGTGTGTGCATTTTTTCTATTCAAAGTCTCTTTTTTTAATTGCTAAGCCAAGAGTTTTGTCATTGTCTTTCCTGATCTCAGAATGCAAATGAAAAGAAAACTGTTTGCTACTGAGACCAGGAAACAGAACTGCAAATTGTAATGGTCCTTCCCTAGCAAGGCAAACAGGTTTTAAAGCCACTAAAAGGTAGTACACTCAAGTTAATTAACAAATTCATTTATTCTTTTATAAAGTTATAAAGCTTAAATTACATAACTTATAAAGAAGATTTAAAAATTCATTTATGTCTTTAACGTTTCATGTCATTATGCAAGAAGAAAATTAATTCATAACCATGTATTAGTTACTTAAAAAATATTTGGGTGTCTAGAATGCTCCAGAAATTAGATTAGGTATCTGGCAGTAAAACGTCATGTCACTTTCTAATGGAGTTAGTCAAGGAGAATGAATGAGCACAGAACACTATTGCAAAGCCAATAATTTTGCTGATGGTGAATGAGTTTCTGGACCCACAAAACAAAGTGATGATTCTCAATTTTTATTTTTAGTCCCAAAAGAAACAGTTTTTTTCCAAATGACAATCACCTTAAATAGTAAAGAAAACAAAGGCAAAAATACTCAAAAGTATATTCAAATGATACATTGATTTTGTAATATTTATACATTTATACATAGCCATTAATATTTGTTGATCATAGTTTCTGCAAGCTTCTCAGAATTCCAAGGGTAGATTTTAAAAACACATTTTAATTATTTTTCAGTTATTAAATACTCTGGCTTTTGTACTGTAATTTATTTCCTCTGAATGTCTCTTGAACACTATTGTATATTTAGTAGTGTTTGTTTTAAATGGCTCTAGGAAACTAAGATATTTGTAAGAAAAATAATTATACTCAAACAATCAGAAAATGTGATTTAAAGTCATAAAATACAATATTAATAAGTAACTTAAGCAAGAAGTGAGAAAATACAAATATTCAAATACCTTTTTAGGAAAGATGAGTCTTATTCTTTAAAAAACAAGAACATTGGCTTAGGAAATGTCTTGTACAAGCACTTAAAATTAAAAATTATGTATTCAACTTTTTCACATACTGAATTTGCATAAAACTTTTTTTTGCTAACCTTGACTCACCGAAGCATGAATTGCTACTAATGTAGGAGAAATTAGGTAGCCTCATCTTGCTCAATGTCTAAAGGTCAGACTTCTAGTTAATGTGAAAAACAGCAGGGAGAAAACAACAGTGCCATAAAACTGCTCATGTAGCAAATGGGAGACAATAGGCTGGTCATAGCCAACTTACACTGTCTGTCACATATCACAGGGGATTACATCCCTTTGCCTGTTACTGGATGGATACCAGGAGATAATTCTCTTCTGTTTTGTTATAAACACGACTCAGATAGGTCTTTATTTTTTCTTTTCCTGTGAGAAACCAGGGTTTTCCACTCTGCCTGCATTTACTATCAGCTATGAGAAGATGGGAAAACAGAAAATTCTGAACTATGAAAGGAGTAGCCTCCATTTTCTTGAAATTCCTTTCACGTGGAGCCATTCATTCCTTGATGTAGTGAATGGTATTATGTACTCTACAGATCCTATGATATCATTGTCTCTCTGCAGGTGTTCCTTCACTGTCCAGAGTCCTACTATAACAGACTGGGATCACACCCAAACAGTTGACACAGAAATTCTTGTGTTGCTATTTAATAATTGTTTCTTAGCTGTTATATCTAAAAGATGGTTTCACAGTCTTCAGATTCAGTGGTGAAAAAGAAGAGACCTTAACTCCTGTCAAAAGAGGCTGCACTAAAAGGCAAAGAAGCATCAAACGCAGCTTTCTGGAGAGATAAGCAGAGAGAATTTTAGGAAAGACTGAAAGACTGTGGTAGGCAACTGTAGATTCTAGATCCAGGCTTTGTATCTGATGCCTTTGTAATAAATTTGTGACCTTGAGAAAGTGTCTTAACCTATTTGTGCTTTGGTTTCTTTACCTATTACCTGGGGATAATGAAAACAGCAACTTCATAGGATTACTGTGGTGATTAAAGAAGTCAGGTTAGAAAAGTTCCTGGTACATAATGATTTTTCAACAAATATTAGCTTTTATGATTGTTTTTTTCTCTAAGATTCAAATATAGTTTGAAAGTCATAGCAATAAAACACAGAAGAGAGTTTCATCTGTTGGAGTTTTGTACCTGAGACATTGTAGGCTTTTAACAGGCATTATTCAACTAATTTGATGCTGTCTACAGTGCTAAAAAAAAAAGTTACAATCAATAAGTTAATTAAAAAGCTTTTTTTGGTAAAAACAACTTTCATGAGATCTAATTGCATGTATTTAAAGTACCTAAGTTTTGGTGTGTGTGTGTGTATATATATATATATTTTAGAAATAGTATAGCTTTAGGCTTACATTTTGATGTATGATACACTTTGTGTTAGTTTTTGTATAATCATGTAAGATTTTGTATATCATATGAGGGGTTGATGAAAGTTTTTTTTTAATTTGCATAAAGATGTTGAATGTTTATATACGTACCATAAAATTGTTGCCACAATCAAGTTAATAAACATATCTACCACCCTCAATGGTTTCTTTATGCCTTTTGTAACTTATCTCCACATTGTCCCACCCCTTCTATCTCATCATTTCAGGGATAGGTCTTGTCTACCTTTTGTCATTCTAGATTAGTTTGCATGCTCTAGAAATTTATGGAAATGTAGCTATCTAATAGGCAATCATTTCTCTAACTGTTTTCCTTCAGAGTAATTATTCTGAAATTTATCCACATTGTTGTATGTATTAATAGTTAATTCCCATTGTGTTGATGAATGGTATTTCACTTTATGGGTGTATCACAATCGATTTGTCCATCATCAGTTAATAGCTGTATGTGTTGTTTCCAGCTATTGACCATTACAAATAAAACTGCTATAAAAATGCTTGTAAAAATTTTTGTGTGTACATAAGTTTTTATTTCTCTTGGGTAAATACCTAGGAATGAAATGGCTGGATCATATGACAGGTGTATTTTCAATAGTTTAAACAACTACCAAACTGTTTCCCAAAATGGGTGTGCTATCAGCATTTTCTGAACGTTTCAGTTCCTTGACATCCTTACCCATAACTGTTGATTTCAGTCATTCTAATAGAGGTGTGGTAGTGTCTAATTAAGATTTTAATTTGTATTTTCTGATGGCAAATGATATTTACTCAGAATCTCTTCATGTGTTAGTTTGCAATTCATACATCTTATTTGTTGATGTATCTGTTCAAATCTTTTGCCTATTTTTTATTGGACTGTTTGTTTTCATGCTATGCAGTCTTAAAGTTCTTTATGTGTTAGATACAAATATTTCATCACACATGTAATTTGCAATAATTTCTCCCAGTCTGTGTCTTACCATTTATTATTTTAGCAGTACTTTGTTGAGGAGCACAGGTTCTTAAATTTGATGAAATCTAATTTATCACTCTATTCTTTCATGGTTCATGGTTTTGATGTTGTATCTATAAAATCTTTGCCCAATCCAAAGTCAAAAAACATATTTGTTTTTCTGGAAATTTTATGGTTTTAGGCTTACATTTTGATGTATCATCTATTTTGAATTAATTTTTGTATATCATGTGAGGTGTGATGAAAGTTGTTTTTTAAAAAATTTGCATAAAGATTTTAGTAATTTCAACACCATTTGTTAAAAACATTATCACTTCTCTAATGAATTGCATTGACACCTTTTTTTGACAAGCAGTTATTGATATATGTGTAGATATATTTCTGGTTTCTATGACATCAATCTATGTGCATACAGATGCCAATAACACATGGTCCTAATCAGTGTAGCTTATGAGACGTGTTGAAATTAGGTAGCGGCGATCTTTCAACATTGTTCCTTTTCAGAATTGTTTTACCTATCCTAGGTCCTTTTATTTCTATATGAATTTTAGATTCAACTTGTTATTTTCTACTAACACATCTGTAGTATTTTAATTGGGATTGCATCAAATCTATAAATCAGTTGGGTGAAGTACTGACATCTTCAGAGTACTGAGTTTTCTAGGGCATGGTCTCATTTAGCTTCTTTCAGCAATGTTATAATTGTCAATGTACAAGCCTTGCACATTTTGTCAACTTTATATTTATACTATGACAAATGTTTGTCATATTTTGTTAGATTTTTCACTAAGCATTTCACATTTTATGATATTGTAAATGTTATTATTTATTCTTTCTTTTTCTTTTTTTATTTTAAAGATTTTTTTTATTTTAATTGAGGGTTAGGTATACAAATGTGAATTATGCAGGTACCCTTGTTGATGAGGTGTCCCTCCTCCTCCCCTCGCAGTTTTCCTCAACTGCCAATCCCTTTCTTATAGTATTACGATAATTGTTCAAGGGCCGCTTATGAGTGAGAACATAAGGTACTCTGTTCTTTGTTTCTGTGATAGATCACTGAGTAGAGAGTAAAGTTGCAGGATTCATGGGTAATATGCTGAAATGTATTTATATGTACTAGGAAAGAACAATTGGATATTGAAAGAATAAATAATATAAAAGATCACGGAGTATGATATTATTTATTCTTTCAATATCCAATTGTTCTTTCCTAGTACAAATAAATACAATACATTTCAGCATATTACCCTTGAATCCTGCAACTTTACTAAACTTACTTATTAGTTTTAATGACTTTTTGCATATTTCATTTTCTAGATACACAATTATGCCATAAATCTGCAAATAAAGGCAATTTTTCTTTTCAATATGGATCTCCTCCCTCCCTTCCTCCCTCCCTTCCTCCCTCCCTCCTTCTTGATTGCCTTCCTTCCCTCTTCCTCCCTTCCTCTCCCCCCCAAAAGATGTTTACTCTTTTAGCATTTAACATTCAACATTGTGCTGGAGGTTTCAGTCATTCCAAAGTCAATCCTTTAGTCAAAGGAAGGAAAAAAGCCAGGCTTGGTGGCTCAGCC
>CAUYQG010150770.1:0-37364 GCA_963574415.1 Tarsius wallacei | reverse complement strand
CTCCCGGCCACTGCAGCCTCGACCGGCTGGGCTACGGCAATCCTTCCAGCTCAGCTTTCCAAGTAGCAGGAACTACAGGCGTGCACTACCACGCCCGGCTAATTTTTGATTTATTGTAGAGATGAGGGCTCACCAAGTTGCCCGGGCGAGTCTCGAACCTGCGGGCTCAGGCAATCCACTCACCTCGGCCTCCCAAAGTGCAGGATTACAGGCTGAGCCACCGAGCCTGGCCAATGTCAGTTGTTTAGAGAAACACTTTATTTCTTCCCATCTACAAATCAGAAACTTAAGTGATGAGGAGATCAGAAAAGTTCTAAAAGCCACCTGGCCAAAAGTTATGGAAGTGGAAGGTAGCCCGTCAGGAGTGGCAGCTGGTATGGCTGTTCTACACTGACAACGTGTGTAAACTATAAGCAACGAAGTGTGTGATCTACAGTCGCGCCTCATACCTGCACTGACCTCAAAGCAAGGAATGAATGTGTGTCCTATGCCCCTTCCACCTTTCAAATATCGTGTAAAATATCCCTTGTGGGACATGTTGATCAGAAACTATGTACTAAGAAGGATTCTGGGAAATGTAGTTCCAGTTTGGCTTGATACAACTCAAATCCACTGCAGTGGTATAAACTCACAGAGACAAAAAGAAAACACAGACACACATACACATTCACACTCCAACAAAAAACACAGACAAACAAATGGAAAACAGAAGAGAAAAGAGCAAGAAGATGTTGAAAGCTGGGGAGTGAAAAGATGGATGGTAGCAGGTTAGCAGAATTAGAAAGCTAAATCTTAAATGTATATGTAGTGGAATCCAAGAAACAAACACATTTACAGAATGCTGAGGCTTCTGAATTTTCTGTTCAGTTCCCGAATATCCAACAGCCAAGTATACATCCTCTACATCATAGACTATAACAAGACCAAGAGAAGGACCTAAAGACACTAGCTTGGAGATGTCTCACAAAATGGTCCTGCCAGATGTCCCTATATTAAAATCCTTGGAAGGCAAACCACAAACACTTGTTTAGAGATAATAATCAGTATTTCAGGGACTTCTGTTAAGTATGAGAGGACTACAAAGATGACCTGACATCTCAGAAAAACGGCAAGACATGAAACAGGAGAGAGACAAAAACCAAACACAAAGCAAATAAACCAACTAAACAAACAAATACAGCTGCCAGGGAACAGCCCATGCAGAGAAGAGTGACTGCTAAAGAAAATATAATGTAATTAATATTTTCAGAGCTACTAAAAATAATCATTAATAGATTTAAAAGAATAGACTATTAAAGAAAAGAATATTCAGGCCAGGTGCAGTGGCTCATGCCTGTAATCCCAGAACTTTGGGAGGCCGAGGCAGAAAGATCACTTGAGCCCAGGAGTTTGAGGCTACAGTGAGCAAAGATTATGCTGCTGCACTCCAGCCTGGGCAACGAAGTGAGATCTTGTCTCTAAAAAAAAAAAAAAAAAAAAAATGAAAGAAAGAAAGAAAAAAAAAGAAATTAAAAAAATGAATATTCAAAGAAAATGAATAAAGTCTCCAGAATTTGAAAATGTTACAATGGAAATAGCTGAAAACTGATATAATGCAAATGCTCTTCCATGGGTTAATCACTAAACAAAGTGTGGTATGTTCTCACCATAAAATGCTACTCAGCAATTAAACAAAAATACACCAAAACCCTTGAATAAATCTCAGGGAAATTATGCTGAGTTAAGAAATCCAATTTTGAAGCCGGTCACAGTGGCTCACTCCTATAATCCCAGCACTTTGGGAGGCCAAGGTGAGAGGATTGCCTGAGCCCATGGGTTCGAGACCAGCCTGGGCAACTTGGCGAGATCTCATTTCTACAATAAATCAAAAATTAGCCGGGTGTGGTGGCGCATGCCTGTAGTCCCAGCTACTTGGAAGGCTGAGGCGGAAGGATCGCCTGAGCCCATCCAGCAGATCAAGGCTGCGGTAGCCGTGAGCGTGCCACTGCACTCCAGCCTGGACAACAGAGTGAGACTCCGACTCATAAAAAAAAAAAAAAAGAAAAAAAAGAAATCCAATTTTAAAAGCAACATCCAATGTGAAGGTGAGCGGGTTTTCTAGGGATGCAGCTATTACTAGAGGAGGAGCTTAACAGGCGATGCCGCAGCAGAGCAGAAGGATCCAGAAGATGCTTTTTATTTCAAAAAAAGATAAAATGCATAGACTACCTGAAATGCCTAAATATTTTTAGTGTTATTAGAGACATTTTCAAAGATATAAAAAGACAAAATCATGTAACTGTTCTCATGTACCTTTTATCCAAGTTCAAGAGTTATCAATATTCTATCATTCCCTTTTTTTTCAAAGGAGCATTTTAAAAACAAATTGTGGACACATCGTTTTGCTACCAATACAAAACAATGTGTCCCCAACTATAGTGAACAGCTCTCTAACACAGAATAATTTTTTAGCTTTTAAAATATAATCACACTATCATCATACCCAATCAAAATTAAAAATATTTTCTCAATATCATATGTTATACAATCTGATTTTTAATTTGTCTGATTGTCTCAAAATTAATTTATTTCCCTCTCCTCCTCCCTTCCTCTCGCTCCATCCTCTTTCTCTTCCTTCCTTTCCTTCCTTCTTTCCTTCCTTTTTTCTTTCTTGCCTGTGTTTAAATCAGGATCTAAACAAGGTTCTCACATGGTGTTTGATTGCCATAGATTCCACATTCCCATCTCCTTTTTTACATGTATTTGTTGAAGAAACTGAGTCAAATATTTGCACATTCTGGATTTAACTAATTGCGTCCTCACAGTGCGGTTGGCCATGTTTCTTCACCTCTTCCTGTGCATTGGTATTGAGATCTCAGGGCTTGACTAGATTCAGCTTCAGTTTTTTGGCAAAAAGATGTTTTAGGCGGTGCTGTGTGCACTATTGTGTCTTGTCAGAGGCACAATTGAACTCATCCACTAAAATAACCCCATCAATGTTTCACCTAATGGCTTAGCACTCCTTGAAGATCATTGTCTAATTCTTTATCTCACTGGGGATTACTAAAGGATAGGTTTCAAATTCTATTATTCTTCCTGCACTTTCTGGCCCTGGTAATTCTCTAAAGGTGTTTTTTCATGGGCTATTAAGTTGCTCTCAAATACAAGAAAGACAGGACATGATCTCCATTCTTTCTGACTTTTAGAGCATGATTTTATTCTGTAGCAGCCTTAAGGCGTGACCAATGGACTTAAGAAGACAAGTTGATGAGATAAGTAGATCTATAGATAGAAAATAATAGATCGTATCTATTTAATAACTGCAGTGACTATTCTTTCTGATCCCCAATTTTTTCATCAAATTAACTCCCATGCTGTTTTTACATGATTCCAAACTCTGTCAGCATTCTTGTTTTTTGGCAAAACAGTATTCCAATTTCAATCTGTACTTGTCCTACCTCACAAATGGACTCAGTAAACTATGTGTTTTTTAAAAATGGGAAATTGTATTTAGAGCCCACTAACTGTGCATTAGGTTGCTTTCAGCATTTTCAGTGGTCTAAACTTGGGAATACATTATTAAAAAAATGATATAATGAATTCATAATGGCATAAGATTGCAGAATTTTATAAAATTTTTGCATTTTATATTTCTTCTTTTATGGTAAAAAATTTAGTTTGTGTTAATAATAATGTGATTATTAACTTTTTTCTGTGTTTAAAAGTTCATAATACGATAGCAATATTATTTTAAAATAAGGTTATTCAACATATTTTCAGGATTTTTTTTACAAGTGATATCCTATTATACCCTACTGGTCAAACTACTATTTTAACATCAAATTTGTGAGTTCATAGTAATGCTAAAAATATTCTCACTGGTCACTTTTGGAGCACGCGAGGGAAACACTTCAGTATCAATTCTGATGAATTAAAGGGAAAGCATATAATCTTGTAGTTTAGGGAACTCAAATAACTGATGAGGGATGTTTTATTTTATAAAGAATTCCCAATAATAAATCAGGAAAGCATTATAGAATTAGATTAACCGCTTACAGCTGATTTGTCTTTGGGCAAAGTACTTCTGTTTATGAGTTCATTTACAGTATCCATAAATAGGAATGCAGTTACCAGTCTGTGCCCTCAGAGATCTCCCAGTAATGGAGCCAATGTTTAGGGAACAAATATAGTAGGAACAGTAGGTTAATTTAGGTAGTCAATGACCCTCAAATCTCAATGACATAGCAAAATAGATGTTCCTTTTACGTTTACACCCACTGCAGTGTGACACCCGCTGTAGTGTGACCCTGCTCAATTAAGTTATCCAGTGACACAGTCCTTTTCTGTCCTACTGCCCCATTTCATTTAGGTCCTAAGGATCCTCTAAGAGGATTTTGAATGGCTCAGCCTTGCTTTGGTCCATGGGGCATCAGCAAACATTATGTGACAAAACCCTGACAAGTACTTGTTCATTGCTGCTCTGGGACCCTTACCATGTAAATTCCACTGCTAGAGAGATCCCAGGGACAAAACCTAAGCCCTACAGGTTGCCACTGGTGAGCCCCGCTGACCCACAGCTGACTGCAGAAGTGTAAACTGCCCAGCTAAGCCCAGACAAAATGGCTGACCTGCAGAATCACAAAGTGGTTGTTATTGTTAGTCAAATTCGGAGTTTTTTTTGGTGTGTGTTTGTTTTTATATAGCAACGGATAGCTGATACTGAGAATATATATGATAAAAGATTAGCCAAATACCAGAAGTTGTTAAAGTGGGTTGTGATGATATCAAGTTCGTTTAAATTACTCTCTGTGCTCTTTACATGTATTTGAAAGTTTCTGTATTAAAAAGGTTAAGAAGAAAATACTGAATTTTAATATCACTTGAAAAAATTTCTGGTTAAATTCATTTGCTTTCACTTTCTTTCAATGTTTGAGAATTGTTTTTTTATTATATTTACTCTTTTAAAAGTATTTAAAATAGTCTATTTAAAATTTTATAATAGTTAAATGATTTTAAAATTAGAAGTATAAAACTTCCAGAAAGGTCTAGTTTTCATCCCTGTCCCCTCCCCCATTTTTTCTTCTCTTCCCATAGACTTGTATATTAATTCCTACCTGAATATCGTGGGAAACATTTTAGACAGTTGTTAGTGAATTTGGACTTAAATTAGCGATATCCATAGAAGACTAGGCACATAAGAAAGTAAGACGGTTCTTAATTTCAAGAAAATCTAAGTTTTGTTCAGGAAAGGAAAACTAATCACAGTATATTAACGCGGCTAATTTATGACTAGCATTTACATGGTCATATCACCATAAACAATAACCATTGATTTAACTAAAATTACAATACAACTATGATGGAAGGATGGAGAAATGGGGGGCTGTTTCCATATTTGGGAATGGAGGAGAAAGTTTACGTTCTCATCTTCCTCATTGGCAAGTGAATAGATAACTTTAAAAGTGAAAAAAAAATCACAAAGTAACAATATAGACATGCTATTTAGAGATATAATAGTCAATATCAAAAGAATGAACTAAGAATGAAAAGTCATAATCTCTGTGCAGAAAGGAGGTTAGGGCTATTTTTTTTTTTTTTTTTATAACAAGCTTTGTGGTTTACAAAAAAAATTTGAAAAAAAATTAAGCAAACAAAAACTTATTAAATAGGAGGCAACATGACAAGAAACAATGGGATAATAATAATAGTGACTCCTATTGATCAAGCCCTTGCCATGTGCCGCATGTGGATTATCTCTTTAAATTCTTACTACAGCAGTATGAGGTAGGCTCTTTTTAGACTTATAGACTGATGAGACAATTTATACTTTCAGAGTTCATTAGCTACTTATTGTAATGAATCATAGAAAACAACATCTGGAAACAACTCTGGGTCTGTCAGCGGAAGCGGCTTAGCTGGGTGGCTGTAACCAGCTTGGTCTCTCACGCAGCCATAATGAAGATGTCTGAGGACTGCAGTCACTTCAGGGCTTGACTGTGGGGCTCTGCTCTCGTGCTCTCTTACACGGAATGCCACAGAAGCTTCCAAGCTCACTTCTGCAGGCCTCTTCCCAGGGCTGCCTGGTGACATGGCAGTTGGCTTCTACCAGAGCTAGTGATCCAGGTACAAGAGAGAAGCCATTGTCTTTTTTATAATCTAATCTTGGAAGTGACATCTGTCACTCTGTCAGATTCTGTTTGTTACAGCAAGTCAATGAATCTAGCCTATTCAGAGGAAGGGCATGAGTTTATGAGCGGGGTATGAATATCAAAAAGTGTCCGTTTGGGGAAACACCTTAGAGGTTTCCCAGCACAGGTGAAGTAGCTTGTCCTGCTCCCATAGGGAGTAAATAGTGGCCTCACCATGTGAAACCATCCATTCTGACTCCAGGGTTTATGTTCTTAGTCGCTAGGCAACCACTCATGTGCTGCCAGGTGGCCTTTGTTTACCCTTCGTGGGACCACAGCCAGTCCTTCTGATGTAACGAGCATTTATTTACTAAGTTCCTAACGCTTGTCAATAGATGTGGGTGCCACCAGAGGACAGAACCATGGAGGAGGCAGACAGTCTGTGCTCTAGAAGGCTCACAGCCTGACTGGCAGCAATAAAGGTCTTGCTCAGACAGAGGCAGACTCAGACAGAGGCAGGTTCATGTATGTGACCCACGCTCAGGTGTGCTGTCAGGTTCAGGCAAACATATCTAAGCCGTAGGTGATGTTGCCTCTGCAGGGCACAGCCTGACACTCCCGCTTACCTGCTGCTGCAGAAGGTGTGTGGGTGTGCCAGAGAGAACGCCGCAAGGACAGGGATAACCTTGAATTCACTCTAATTTATAAAAAAAGTCAAGCCCTCTCAGACTTTATACCTTTACTGGTAATGAATTCTTTGAGGCACCCCTCTCACTTGATCATGACAAACTGCAGCTTCATATTCCTGGGATGGGGCATTAGTCACAAGGGGGCAGGAGTTGGCTGAGGTGAGGAGTTTGTACTCTATCTTGAAAGCTGTTGGGAGCCACTGAAGTGTTTAAAGCATGGAAGGGTGACATGATCGGAGGCGTACCTGCTGCTCTGAGCTACAGCTTTTTGCCTGAAGCATCGGGAGGCAGACTATATCCTCACGCATGAGGCAGCAAATGTCTCCTTTATACCTCGATAGACTTATTCATGTTGGTTTTAAAAAGTTTATATATTTCTCGAGCCTGCGGATCGGTCAAAGACCCCTATCTTGGGACACTGAGCCTGCCTCTATCCAAGTCTGCCTCTATCTGAGCAAGACCTTTATTGCTGCCAGTCAGGCTGTGAGCCTTCTGGAGCACAGACAGTCTGCCTCCTCCATGGTTCTGTCCTCTGGTGGCACCCACATCTGTTGACAAGCATTAGGACCTTAGTAATGCTCGTTACGTCAAAAGGACTAAACTTGGTTGTGTCCTGATTACATGCTAGTTGTAATAGTGAGCTCTGGGAATAGAAATAAGACAGTTTCCTTTTACATTATTAGTCAAGAGACATAATTGTATGCAAGCATTTATTTTTTAAATTTACTGGTTAAACGTGTTCAGTTCCTGCTAGGAGTGTGGCTCTGTGTTAGGCCCCAAACGTCAGCACGTGACCACTACTTACAGACTCTATAACCCATTAAGGGAGACAGAATAGTATGCTGATGACCCTAGCTCAATATACAGTGGGAGCATACAGGAAGATCATACAATTCAGCAAAGAGGAAGGTTTTATAAGGGGTTGGGGGAGATTTTTTGGGGGGTGTAACCTCCTCTGAGCTGATTTTAGAATAAATGAGTTAAGATGAATGAAAAATGCAACTCTATCAAGTATCGGGATACTGGTTTTAACAAACCAATATCTTAGCAGGCTGAAAGACAAAGTCAAGGATACAAAAAAGGGGAAGAAATAAACAAGCAAAGTGAATATAAGTAGAATTTACTTTTCTTTGCAAAAGGATAAGCAAAGCCACGCAAAGTTTCATCTCTGCTGCCTTTATGTCTTTCTAGCCATCTACGAGCAATCCTGTGAGGTGTACAGACACCAGGGAAACACAGCTGGTTTCTTCTCCATCGACTCAGATGGCAGCGGGCCTCTGGGACCTCTCCAAGTGTACTGCAACATCACGGGTAAGAGTGCAGAATTCCTCTCACACTTAACCTAATCTTCTAATGGTACAAAGCCAGGGGAATTCCACCGGAAGGAGATACCTGTGTGGATAAAATTCTGAAGGACCAACTGGCTTTCTCCGGAGAGGAATGGGATTTAGGGGGAATAATAGAAATTAGTAGTAAGGTTAACTTCAATGAAAGAGAAAAAAGAAAACTTGTTCATGGTCTTGATAATGTTTCACTGAATCAAGAATTAATTATCAAGCATTTTCTGTAGGACTTGCCAAGAACATTTCTTAAAATTCGAAAACAAAGGAAAAGGAAACAAACAAACGAAATTCAGTCGTTGGGAATCCCTGACTCAGGAAGTAGACAAGCTTGATTTGTGTCTGGCCCTGAAGACTGATAAATGCCCACTGCCGAGTGACCTGGGTGGATCCTATCTTCTCTCTGAGTTTCAGTTGTTCATCGGTGAAGTGGGAATATAGTACCTGTCCCCTTGAGCTGTGAGGATTCAATGCGATCATGTGTCCTGGAGAAGCCAGCCAGGCTGGTTATCCTGTTGACGCCTACCCAAAACAAATGAGCTGTTTCTGTTTTTCCTGGAAATCTCCCGGTAGTTTGCAATTTATTTCCAAGTGCAGAAGGACATAGCAAGAGGCAATTATCACATGAGTTTAGAAACAGCATATGATCGCTAATTTGCTCTGCAATATAATTCCGCAAAGCCAAACCCTGATGTAATAGTTATTTAAAACTCCAGCTATGCAAGCATTCCTACCATTGTGAGCACCATTAAATAGCACATGTACATTTTTGTGTTTGTTTCAAGCACTGGTCTTCAGAGATGCCAGCTGCATCATGTAATGAGGCAGGGAAGTTGGGGTCTCTTAAGGCTCATTGAGTCCTCAGGCCTCAGGCTCCTCTGCCACGAGGCAACTGCATTGATGCAGCCCTTTCTGGACACCAAGGATATGCAGGAAAATAAGACTTGGTGGCTATCGTTCATAAGGCAGCAAAGCAGGGGACCCTACTGTGTGATGTCACAGGCAGAAATGCAAGCAAGCTATTATAAGACTATAGGCGAGGAAAGACATTTAGTCAGTCACCCATCCAGATACAAAGGGATACACTTTTTTGCAGAAAAGCCTAGTGATCTGGAATCGGATCCCATTTCGTTGCATTTTCATAATACTTCGTTTCTCCAAAATGGGTGTTTGCTAGCTGCCTTTCCAGAGCCTTAAAACAATTAGAATTTGTTTTCCTGTTCTCTTTCCATGGTGGTAGGAACCTATAGTGTTCAGCAACCTGGTCAAAGTAATAGGCTTCTCCATGGATCTTGGTTCTTTTAAAAATGTAATCAACATATGGATTCTTGCTAAAACTGCAGACTTCACAACCCCAGAAATTCTAATTCAGTGAATGCACTTTTATTGAGCTTTCCTAGCGATTCTGATGCAAATTTACCCAGTCCACTTTACCAAAAAACGGAGGAAGTAATTCAGCTGCAAAAGAAGGCAAAGGAGATAAATGCCCGCTGCGGAGTGGCCAGGTGTGACTTGTTGTAATAGGAGTGTGGTAATGGGCACCAATTGCCATGCTCAGCCCATGCTGGGAATAGAGCTGGGAGTTTACAAATACCATCTCTGTTAGTCCTCACAACAAAAACCAGAGGCAGACATTTTGTTAATCTCCATCTCACATGGAAGGAAAGAGACTATGAGCATTTCATGACTTGCTCAAGGTGATAAATTCTATGACTAACAGTCAAGACTCAGGAAGAAAGTAGAACCTCTGGTTCCAAAATTATCTGTATCACAAAAACATTAATTGGATACTCTGTGTTGGGTATACTTTGCTTTAAACGTTTTGAAAAAAATAAAATTTGGTACAAAAGTAATCAACGTTAATTGTAGAAAATTTGAGGAAATAATATAAAGTGAGTGTTAAAGCAACCTATATCCCACAGTCCAGAGATTGCCACTGTTATGATTTTCTTTGCATTTCCTTGGGACTGTTTTCTGTGAATGTATAATCGTGTTTTTTTCTCTATAAATATATATCTCAGATACATATAATATACATATATTTAAATCATAAATTTTATTTTTTTGTGTATAAGTATAGAATTTCCCTCTTAAACTATGTTTTGAAATTAAAATATATGCATTGAACATAGCTTAGAAAATTTAAACTCTCCAAGCAATGTAAATACCAGGTCATAGAGGGCCTGACTGATTTTACATGAACCTTTCTGCCTCCCCTTGCAACAGCCTTCTATTAGAGTTGATGTTTGATAGGTTGTCCGAGAATGGGTACAGGTGAATGTGTGCTTGTATTTAAAGGTGGCTGTTTCGCTGTTTTCATCCTGTAGGAATCAGAGCCTCTGACCTGTGTCCTGAGCTGATCGGCTAGATGTACATGGTTGGGCATTTCTTTTGAATGTGATTTTTTGGCCACACGCAGTTGCAAAATGTTATTTGTTTTAGTTTTCTTCAATGGCTTCAGAAATAAAAGCAAGGTTCTGTGAAGGATAAACTACACAACTGTTATAATTAACTGGCAAACAGTTTTCACATACATACATGTAACAATGATCAAATATGCATCTTTTTATTTCACAATTTTAAATGTTCAGTGTTCTTCAGTATGAGTGACTTATGACACTGTGAAAAGTGTGCTACAGTGGTCCAGGGAAGAGAGTGAGCAGGACCAAGATGGAAGACTTGTTCTGTCTTTAGCTCTGGTTTCTGAAACACAAAGTTGCTGTTTTCTGCACTTTCCGGCAGCATCACTGGGGTAACACCAGAAAGTGTGTACATGGTACCAAGAGTCCTTGGCCCTGGGTTCTCTCACTGCTCCTTGCGCTGGTCAGCTGAGCAATGAAGCCCAGTACCACCTCTCCAAAATTAGGATCTGGGGCCAGGGGCTTTCACAGCCCTTCCTCATAGAGAAAAGTCATTTGAGGTTCCACGGAAAAGAGAAAGGAGAACTTTCTCCAAGGACGTCTATAGATGTTGGGTGAGGTGACTCACACTTATAGTCCCAGCACTTTGAGAAGCCAGGTAGGAGGATTGCTTGAGGCCAGGAGTTTAAGATCATCCTGGCTAACATCGTGAGACCCCCATCTTTACAGAAAAGCAGAAGGAGGAGGAGGAGGAGGAAGAAGAGGGAGACTACAGATACTTGCAAATGGATGTCACGGTGCTGAAGATGGGCAGTTTTGTTGTGAAAAGGTCCATTTGACTCCCAGCTGCCTCCTCTTACAGTGAACCCTAAGAAGCATTAGTTCCCCCTTCCTATGGATGGTGCCTAGCCTGACCTGAGAGATGTAGGTCTGCGCCTCTCACCTACACACAGTCACTCTTCTGGAGGGGAGAACACCAAACGCTCATGCAACCACTGCCCATTTGATGTAAAGCAGGGTGATCTCTGCCGGGGGAAGGGAGGCCAAGTTATTGAAGTAACTTAAAAAGGCAACTAAACTGATTGCTACAATGGACTGAATCTAGACCTCTACCCACTTTTGGTGGTGGGCCACACCCAGAACCATGTTCTAAGTTGCTTTACCTCAGGACTAGTGAATGGGAGAGTGAGGAGGCAGCTTTTAGATGGAGGATTGAGTGAAACGGTGGATGAGGAGATAAAGTTTCTGTGGGAACCCATCTGCCTTGCTTTTAACATTTTTATACGTGATGCAGTTCAGCACAACATAATTTTACTGAATATAAATTTGCACATTGCAGGCACTGTGCTAGGTGCTGCAGCTGTGAAAGTGTTTCTGCATTCATTTCCTGGGACATCTGAAGTACAGGTATACCTTGGAGGTGTTGTGGGTTTGATTCCAGACCATTGCAGAAAGGGAATATCTCAATTAAGCAGGTCACACAATTCTTTTAGTTTCTAAGTAAATACAAAAGTATGTTTACTCCAGTGTAGTAAGTGTTTCTTATGTCTAAGAAAAATGCAATATACTTACTTTAATTTAAAAAAGCACCCGGTTGCTTAAAACGCTAACAATTTTCAGAGTAGTCTTCAGAGAGTTTCAGTCTTTCTGTTGGAGGGTCTTTCCTCAATGCTGAAACTGCTGACTGATCAGGGTGGTGATTGCTGAAGGTGGGAGTGGGTGTGGCAGTTTCTGAAAAATGAGACAAAAATGAAGTTTGTCACATATTGGACTCTTCCTTTCACAAAAGATTTCTCTGGAGCATGTGATGCTGTTTGATAGTATTTTACTCACAGTTGAACTTCTTTTAAAACTGGAATCCATCCTCTCAAACTCTGCTGCTGCTTTATCATGTAAGTTTATGTAATACTCTAAATCCTTTGTTGTCATTTCAACAACGTACACAGCCTTTACACCAGGAGCAGATTCCATTCCAAGAAACCACGTACAAGAATCAGCTCATCATTGGTTCAAATTTCATCATGAGATTGTAGGAATTCAGTCACATCTTCAGACTCTAATTCTAATTCTAGTTCTCTTGTTATTTCTGCTACATCTATGGTTAATTCAGTCCCTGAAATCTTCAACCTCGCAAAGTCATTGGAACAGGTGTTAGAATCAACTTCTTCTAAACTCCTCTACTCATAAATCACAAATGTTCTTAATGGGATCAAGAACAGTAATTTTTTTCCCCCAGAATGAGTTTTATTTACTTTGCCCAGATCCATCAGAGGAGTCACTGTCTATGGCATCTGTAGTCTTGCAAAATGTATTTTTTTATATTTAATAAGACTTGAAAGTCAAAATGATTCCTTGATCCATGGGCTGTAGGACGGATGTTGTGTTAGCATGCATGAAAGCAACAATCTTGTACATCCCCATCAGGGTTCTTGGGTGGCCAGGTGCATTGTCAATGAGCAGTGATATTATGAAAGGAACTTTTTTTTAACGAGCAGTAGGTATCAACAGTGTGCTTAAAATATTCAGTAAATCATGCTGTAAACAGATGTACTGTCATCTAGGCTTTGTTGTTTAATTTCTGGAACACAGATAGAGAAGATTTTTTATAAATTATTAAAGGCCCTAGTGTTTTCAGAATAGCAAATGAGCATTGGCTTCAACTTAAAGTCACCAGCCTCGCTTTTGAACCTTTGAAGCGAGGCATTGACTTTTCTTCTGTAGCTATGAAAGCCCTAAATGGCGTTTTCTTCCAATAGGAGGTTCTTTTATCTGTGTTGAAAGCCTGTTGTTTATTGTAGCCACCTTCATCAATTAATTTAGCTAGATCTTCTGGATAACTTGCTGCAGCTTCTATGTCAACACTGGCTGCTTCGCCTTGTACTTGTATATTACGGAGACGGCATCTTTCTTTAAATCTCTGAAGTTCCCTCACCATTCTTAGCATTAATAGAATTGAAAAGAGGGCTTTGCTCTGGATTCTGTTTTAGACTTAAGGGAATGCTGTGGCTGATTTGATCTTCTATCTAGACCACTAAAGATTTCTCCATATCAGCAAGAGCTGTTTTGCTTTTTAGCATCTGTGTATTCACTGGGAGAGCAACTATAATTTCCCTCAAGAACTTTTCCTTTGTATTCACAATGAGGCTAACTGTTGGTGCAAGAGGCCTAGTGTTGGGCCTTATCTTGGCATTTGACATGACTTCCTCACTAAGCTTAGTCATTTATAGCATTTTTGCTTTAAAGTGGGAGATGTGCAAGTCTTTCTTTCCCTTGAACACTGAGAGGCTATTGCTGGGTTATTCATTGGCCTAGTTTCAATGTTATCATGTCTCAGGGAATAGAGAGGCCTGAGGAGAGGGAGAGAAATGGTGGAAGACTCAGTAGGTGGAGCAGAGCACACAGTATTGATGGATGAAGTTCGTTGTCTTATATGGGAATGACTCGTGGTGCCCGGAGCAGTTACGTTAGTAATATAAGAGATCGCTGACCACAGAGCACCATAACAGATATCAGAACAATGAAAAAGTTTGAAATATTGCAAAAATGACCTAAATGCCACAGAGACATGTAGTGAGCCCATGCTTTTGGAAACATGGTGCTGATAGACTTGCTTAACACAAAGTCGCCACAATATTTAATTTGTAAAAAAAAATGCAATATCTGTGAGGCGCAATCAAGCAAAATGCAATGAGATGAGATACGCCTATACCAGAAACTGGATGACTTAGGAAAAGGAAGTATATCTCACAGTTCTCGAGGCTAGAAGTCCAAAACCAAGGTACATGAAGAGCCATGCTTTCTGCGAAACCTGAAAGGCTGAATCCTTCTTTGCTTCTTTCTAGCTCTTTGGTGGTTTGCCCAATTCTCAGCATTCCTTATGTTGCAGTTTTAGCACTTTAATCTCTGCCACCCTGCCTCCATATGATATTGGCTTGTGGCTTTCTCCCCTCATGTGTCTCTGTGTTTTTCTTCTATTTTCTTAAGCATACTTGTGTGTTGGATTGAGCCCACCCTAATGGAGTATGACCTCATATTGACTTGTTTACATCTGTAAGGAACCTGTTTTCTGAATAGATCACATTCATAAATACTGAGGGCTAGGATTATATTATTTTGAATGACAAAAGTAAATCCCTAACAATAACAATTCAGTCTCCTTCACAGACTAATCATGAAGAAGAGACAGCAACAATTAAAGTGTAGCATAAGTACAATGATAAGGCATGTGTAGTGCATGTTAGGGGCCCCAGGAAGGGTTCCCAACCCGGCCTAACACCTAAGAAGGGTTCCTAACCCACAGAAGGGCTATTGGGCAGGCAGATAACATATCTAAGTCCTGGATGGAGAGTGGGAACTTGTCAGGAGAAGCAGTGAAGAAAGACATGCCTAGGCAGAGAAGATAAATGGCAGAAACAAAGTCCCAGGGTCCCTAGAACCTGCACATTTGTGGGTGCCACCAAACCCAATAAGCCCAGTCGCTAGCTTAGAACAATGAAAATCTCATAAAGCTGAAAGAACAGAAAAGAAATGATCCAACTGACTTGAACGGGAACATGCAAAAACTATTGAATGTTTATAACCTGATAGACTAGAGTTTCCTGGCAAGGAAACCTGCTGTCTCAGTTTCAGCAGAATAGAAAAGAAGGGATGATTTTATTATAGATAGCTCTTGAGCATGTCAGACTTTTAATTGGCCCTGAACAAATATGAGCACCATTCTCAGCACAAGCAACGACAGCCCTGAGCCTCTACCTTGGGGGTAGTGGACCTGTCAGTTGGCTTGCTCAAATTAGGAATTATTTACAAGAATGTATGTAAAAGAGGGTAGGCTGGGGCCATACCACAGAGCTACCCACAGAGATGTCGTTTCCACTTCCAGGCCTGCAGAAGTGAGGGGCAGGAGTGCAGTCAGAATGGGAAAGAGAGTGCACGTGGAGATGTCACGCCTTGGGAGAGCCACGATTCCTGCGCAGGAAGCAGCCAGCTCAGTGCAATGACCTCTTTGACTTCAGACTCTCCTGGCTCCTTGCAGGGTCTTTCCAGTGCTCCCCATTTGCCAAACCCAGACAGAATCCAGAAGGCAAGGGCATTCATTTAAAGAATGCTCTTCGTCAGCCTTCCTGGGCACAGAGAGGGCTGGAGATGGATGGAAAGTGGGAATAGTGGGGAAAGTGGATGATATCCATGTCAACCTGCTGAAAGAAGTGTCCACAAATGGGGGGAATGATTAGAACTCATAAGAATTAAGGATGGTGGAGAAGGTAGAGATCGTGAGTAGAATCCACAAACCATGCAATAAATGAAGCATAGATTTACTTAATACATTTCAAGCCAATTCAGAAAAGACTTCTCTTTAGAAGTAAAATGGGGATAAGGTTAGAATTAATATATGAAACACAGCAAATAAGAGACTTAGAGAAGTAACTGACCCCAAGAGCTGATACAGGCACTCGGTTTGTGAATAATTAGAGCCAAGTATACAGCTAGTGAAACTGTGATGTACTAGAATGTAATGTCTTGTCCAAAGGGAGATCTGGGCTTCATGCCGCTGTCTGATGATAAAAATCTGGACTGGAAGAAGACCTTTTTAGCCAGTGATGTAGGAGTTTGTGATCATTCTCAGCTGCATCGATCTAAATGGACAAACAGGAAAGAATGCTTTTTTAACAACCAGTAATCCATTGGGTTCTAAGAATTGGTTTGAGGGATGAAAAGGCACATGAGGTGAGCTTGTAGGATGAATGAGATACCATCAGAAAGTAAAGCATCTCTTGGCACTAGGTCCAACATAAAAGAAAAGGCAGGAATGGAGAAAGAGTAAGGCACAGTAAGTAACTGAAATCAGCAAACGCTTGAGGTACCTGGAAAGGAAGCTTGGGTTGGTAAGACAAGAGAATGGGGTTTCTCTGGTGTCACCCTCTTTCCCTGAGGTGATGATTATTAATTTTTTTGTGTCAACTTTGCTGGGACATGGTACCCGATATTTGGTCAAACATTAGTCTGGACGTTTTCTGTGGAAGTGTTTTTTTTAAATCAGTGGAGTTTGGTAAAGTTGATCACCCTCCATAATGTGGATGCACCTCATCCAATGAGTTGAAGGCCTTAATGAGGCAAACACTAACCTCTCCCAAATGACAAAAAAATTCTGACAGATGTCTCGACTGGAACTACAGGTGTTTTCTGATTCTCCAGCCTGCCATCCTACCCCACAGATTTTGGACACACGAAGCCTTCATAATCCAGTTTCTTGAAACGAATCTTTCTTTCTCTCTCTTACACACACACACACACACACACACACACACACACACACACAAACACACACACACACACTCAGTTCATCCAGCTGGTTCTGTATCAGTTAGATTCCTGATGAATACACTTGAGTTTCCTCAAGCCAGGTTAGGTGCTTGTACTCTGTTCTCTTATCATCTGTAGATTTCCACCATGACACTGGTCACACTCCATTACAACCATCAGTGTTCATTTGTGCGGCCCTATAGGGCTGTAAGCTCCTTGTTGGAAAGTAAAGAACAGGGTGTGATGAATCCTTGGATCAACTATTAAACATACTCTGACGAGTCCAGAATAAATTGAACTCTGAGAAATCACTGCCAAATTGAAGACTAATTTCTCCCTTTCCCCTCTTTTTTTTTTCCACTTCCCATAATCTGTCTCTGACTCAGTTGCTGTTCCATTAAATCAATAACATTTTGGAACACTGGGAACAGCCTCAGTATTTAATCTTGATGGGGCTTGAGTCATTCCGATTCTTTCTGAAGTCTCCTGCAAGTCCAGGAATACACAGTGTCCATCTGCTCCTGATCGCCTTCATGACTCTATTCCCAGCCTCTCTACTGGGAATAGAGAGTAGAGACCAAGGAGTGACTAATGGACAGGGAACAGGTTTTGGAGTCACACTACAGTTTAAATTATAGTGCAAGCACATTCTGCTGTGTGGCCTTGGGCAAGTCATTTAACATTTCTGGATATTGGCTTCCTGACCAATAAAATGGAGATTATTAAAATGAATGCCTTTCAAGATTGAGGTGGAAATTAGAATGTGTGCACAAAGTTTCTAGCTTCAAAAAGTAAATTGTCTTGAAATAGGGCAATGCAGCGTCATGGTATAATTATTAATTGTGTCTTTGTTTGCTCTCACAATTGTTTTAGTATGGATAATATTATATAGTTGTGCCAGCCGTAAAAGGTAGCTATCTCCTATGCCAGCAATAAAATTTTTACTGCTGCAGGGGCTGTGGGATTTCAGAGGCTCTTGGAGCCTGGAGGGAGCATTTCTGACGAGAAGTTTCCAATATTGATAAAACAAAATTATAAGGGTGAGGTGCTCTGACAAGATTTTTCTTGAAACTTGACATTTAAGCTCATTCTACTCAGTTTACATTGTGCTCTTTTTAATGTTAACAGGACACCTTGTCAACATGTTGAAAGGTATTTCCTAGCTGACACTGTTTTTTCTCTGTACAGTATAATTGCATATTGAAATGCAAAACTGTTTGTCTGAAAACACTAAAAAATATATTTACTTCTTATCTTGATGGGTACAATGCCAATTTCATGCATGTGGACCTATAAAGCAATCATCAGGCATTACAAGGAATTTGCAAGGAACATTTAGTCAAATCTCTAAAGCAAAACATATTTTTCGTTCTCAAACAGCTCATAATCCATGTGCAAACCATCTTACCAGTCTTCATATCTTGTCACTCTGACGTTATGGTGCTCTGTTTCTCACTCCTTTGGCAACAGCCTCTGTTTTCATTAAAACTCATCAAAGCATGCATAATGGTGTAGGTAGAAAGCTGCAATTGAGGTCTCTCCAATATTACTGCACATAATTGTGCAATGTGATTGCAGGTAATAGATTATCATTCCAGCTATTGACAGAGAGAAGGAAATGTGTCCATTCGGCTAGGGCTAAATTGTCAGCCTTGCCTCCTGATGTTAGAGTTTATCTCTGGACTGTACTCGGGTCTGTCGGTGGAGGGAAAATGAGAATTACCCATGACATAAAATGGGACCACTCAGTTGTGAAGCATTTATTTCTCCCAGCCTTCTAAGTATGTTGTTAATTTTTGGCAGCTGTGTTGATTGTATAGCTAAGTAAGTAGTGTTTAGTTGTTTGTGTCATATGTATCCGTAATACTGTTTTCTGCCAGTGGTCCCCTACTTATTCCTATTCCAAGATACCCTACTTCTAACACACACACACACACACACACACACACACACACACGCACGCACAAAGACAAAAGTATTAACTTTCATTGCCCTACCAGAGGTTTGTGTAAGAACAAGCTGAGCTTAAGTTCTCCAGTTTTTTGTTTGTTTTTTGTTTTGTTTTGTTTTGTTTATAAGTTGGGTCACTATCATTGCAGAAGTGCTGTTGCCAAAAAGTTTTCACTGCATAAAATTGTGTTGAATATCTATTGGGCACCAAACTAGTGCAACATGCATCCCTGTGAAGTAGCTGGGATAATTTTTTATTTTATAGATGCAATAATGAAACTAGTAAGTTGTAGAAACAGGATGCCAATTATAGCTGTCTAGAGCTAAAGTTTCTGCTCTGTACATGGTGGCTTCTTATCAAAGGGCTGTGAGGCATGGCAGGCAACCCTTCCTCTATGACTTTAAATCAATATGCATTGGTTATCTGCTCTGGCCAGGCACTGAGGTGCCACTGAGAATATATAAATGATTAAAATATGGTCCCCAAAGTTCACAGAGTTTGTCCTCCTGTGTTCTTGTGGAAAACAACAACAACAACAACAACAGCAACAAACATCCAAGTCTGAACCTTCCCCGCCCTGATTCACACGTCATACAACAGCCAGAGTGATCTTTTATTTTTGTTTTTATTTATTTATTTTTTTTTATTTTTTGAGTCGGAGTCTCACTCCGTCGCCCAGACTGGAGCGCAGCGGCTGCTCCCGGCCACCGCAGCCTCGACCTGCTGGGCTCCGGCGATCCTTCCGCCTCAGCCTTCCAAGTGGCTGGAACTACAGGCGCGCGCTTCCACGCCCGGCTGATTTTTTGATTTATTGTAGAGATGAGGTCTCGCTTGCTCAGGCGGGTCTCGAACCCGCGGGCTCAGGCAATCCCAGAGTGATCTTTCAAACACTCAGACCTGGCCTTGAAGCCCTCCATCCCTTCCACCTCTCCTTGAGTAAATCCAAGCGTCGTAGCCATGGCTTACACTTGTTGAAGGGCACAGCTGTGAAGATTAGTGAGTGTCTATGCATCAATTAAAACTCTTAGAACAATGCCTATATTACTCCTCTGAATTATCACACTATTATTGTAATTATTTTCTGTGGGGCGATGAGCAAAACCCTCCCTCTTTATACCTCAGTTCTCTCTCTCTCAGTAAATGGAAGGTGCTGGTGACAGCTTGTTATGGTTGCCATGTAGGCAGTGAATGAGTTATCATGTAAACAGTGTCAGAGAGTGACGGTCACAGAGCAGGCGATAAAGGCAGCCCAAGTCCTTTTCTATTCTTTTGCCTTTCCACTGCCTTTATGGACAGCAGGCTCAGCACATCCTCGGAAGAAAGCTCACAGGCTGTGTCCCCTGGTAGCACAAGGATCGTTTCCTGGAAGAGACCCACTCATGGGTGACATATGTGCCGTGGCTCACTAGCGGTTTAATCAGTTGGAATAATACTTGTATTGTTGCTTATATTTCAGAGGGACAATTTGCTTTCTGTAAATGAAGTGTTTTCCAGAGAACTATTTTAGGCTGAAGAACAGTAATTCAACAGTTCAGAGCAGGGAACCTTTTTTCTTTTTTTCCTTTTTTTTTTTTAAGTGTCTCTTACCCCCTGTCAACTAGAATGCAGTGACCACATAGGCCTTCCAGAAGGTTGGTCTCCTGGGCAAAGCTCAGAAGCGGATCTGCCTGTGCTGAAGGCCTGATCTTTAAAGTGGTCTCTCTGGGCTGGTGGCAGAAGGCATAATCTCCTGCTAAATTGGGCCATTAAATAAAACTACTAAGTCATAAAGCTGTAGCATTACCCTGAAATTAAAGCATTGTCACCTTTGCATTGCCAAGAATTTTAACAGGCACTTAGAGAAATTCCTTTCTCTCACACCGGTTCAGCACAGCCAGTTGATTCCTACTCACATGGGTGAGAACAGGAGGCTCCAGCGATTGCGATGAGATTTGCATTCATTTACCTGATCATTCATTCATTCATCTCCCCTTTACTAACTTGCTCGCTGCTTTCTTGAATTCCTTTATTTTTGTCTTATTTATCGACTCATTCATTAACTTTCTCATTTATTTGATTCCTCATTTATTTTTTTCATGCATTCAGTGACACATTCTTCATTAATACAGTCAGTCAATGATTCCACTGGTCATTTAGAAATTAAGTAATTCAAATAAACTTTTGATATTGACTGAAATGGGCACCAAGGTTACAAACTAAATAAATCTGCTCTTGTCCTCACAGAACTCACAGTTCAGAGGAGAGGACAGACATTGTAAACAGATATTTTATACAGTGTAGAAAATAGAATAGAAGCCAATAGATGGTACAGAAATAGTACAAAGGAAGCAGTGGTTGAATGAAGCCATACAAGGAAGCCGGGGATGATGGGTAGAGAAACTGTCCTTGAAGAGCTGCCCTCTGAGCTAAGTTTTGTAGTAGAATCAGCTAACATTTATCCAGCAGCTTCTGGTAAGGGGCACCATGCTGGGTATTTTGCATTCATGATGTTACTGTGTTTTTCAAGCAACCAGGTGAAGAAGGTACCATTCTTTCCATTCTTATAGATAAAGGCTCTGAAATCGTGAGTTGACTAAGCAACTTGCCCAAGGCCTCACAAAAAGCCAGTAGTTGAAGTTGTGAGTTCGAGTTCTTAAACATAGAGTCTCCGGGGAAGGAAAGGCCCTTTTGTCCAACCAGAATTTCCCTCTGGCCTGCACCACTCCGTCGCCAACAGTCACCCTCCGTTGACTCAGCGCCATGATGGAAAGCTCCTTTAGGAAATGGCCTTGAAGAAACGAGGTCTCCATTGTACCCACTTTACCTCCCTGATCTTCGCTTTTCTCGTCTGTAAAATGGGGACGATTCTACTCACCTTCCCAGGTTTTTTATAAATATTAAATGAAAATTATATAAAACAGAGATTGTCAAAGTTAAGTTTTCTAAAGCATGAGCTGGAATGAATGCTTACAAGGCTGTTATTTACGCCTGTTCTCAGCGATGTTTATTTAGTAGGTATAAAACAGGGATCAGAAGTAGCATGTTTAGCAAGCACCTGAAGATGTTGGACCTTGGGATATATCTATATCTTGCACTGTAGCACAGTGCTTACTAAGTCTTCTTCCTTATTCATCTCTACCCTTCTAAGGTGACCCTGGTCAGTACCTAGAACTGCTCTTCTCAAGCACTGAACACAGGACTTACCCTGACTTCTTTCCGATGCACCCTTCACAGCATTTTGTCTTGCAGATCTCTGAGGAGTCCCTGCTTTTGGCACCAGGGGATCGGGAGGCATTCCAGTCAACAAGGTTTATTGAGGCACACTGCCTTGGGTACCATAGACTGCTGACCCCTGTGCATGAGGACCACATGCTACAACAATGAGATAAAGTCATGCGCTTCTTAGAACAGTTGTATCTAGGTCATTTTATTTAATTCATGCAATTATCCTGTTGCTCCTTGATAGCAGTGAACCTCTCGTCAAGCTACTTAGCTCAGTTTCCCCGTCTGCACATTAAAAATGATAATATATTCTCCATGGTTAATGTGCAGATGAAATAAAATTAATCAAGTGTATGTAATACACCCAGGCCACTATTATTATTCTCTAAGACCTCTTGAAATAAAAGTCATCACCACCCAGTACCACCATCCTAGGAGGATTTAGACGCCAAAGGAATTCAGAGGATTCAGTGGTCAAGAAACTCTTCATGGGAGACATCAGGCTTGGGTTGGACTTTAGCAGACACGTGTCCCAGGGCTAGGTGAAAAAGAGCAAAGAGAGATCAACCTTCTTGAGCTCTGCAAGATTATAGATATGGGGATGCAACGAGCAGGTACCCAAGGGCCCTTTGTCTGTTTTGAGGGCTCCTGACTCCCCAGGTGTTCTGATGAGTGATACGTTTTAGCTGAAAGATTATCTCTCAGGAAAAAGAATATCGCAAGTGGGTGTCAAGGGTGTCTCCCTGCTGGTTTTTGTTCACCTTTGCTCTGAGCCCCGGCTTTCACAGAGAGATGATGGATGAAAGTCAGTCTGGACATTGAAAAGAATACAAGGGCCAAGATGTTGCTTCCTCGTTCTGTGAAGCAGGGTGTCAGAGCAGCCATGCACCTGGCAGCCTTTCCCATCATTCTCCTCCTTCCATGGACTCCATCGCAGGACCATGCATCAGCGTGCATGTGTTTGAATGTGTCGTGTTTCTATCTGTCTGTGAAGAGATGCCTGCAGGAGACGTTGCCTGACTGCTGTCCAGGGAGACAGTTTCCACATGGGTTTTACAGTACTAGCTGTGGGCATCTGTCCAGTGCTCAGGCCTTGTATGTCGTTTTGCTCTTCTGGAATATCATTCCTTCACTCCTTCTTCAAGCCAAGCTCTCATTCTTTTCTTCTGTAAAGCCCCTTTGACAGTTTTCATGGCTCCCACTGAATTCATGTGATTGACAATCATCTACGAAGTCCAGGTTGTTTACTAAGAGCGTGGGCCTGGCACAAAACCCAGTACTGACATTTCCTAGTTTTGTCAAGTTGTTTGACTCAGGGGAGTTATTCTATCTCCCTATTCCTCAGTTTCTTTCTCTCCAATCACTCATTTAAATTATTTAAGAGTTCATTGTAAAGATTATGCGAGATAAGTGATGTAAACCACGGGGAAAAAGGCCTGACGTTATGCAACCAATATGTGGTAGTTATTATTTTCATCACTCTGTCCCCAGAAACCTAGACTCTGGTTTCTTGGTATTTCTGAGGGTACCATGATAAAAATAGTAACTAATAACTTTCATGAGTGCACAACACCAGACATACTGAAAGCACTCGTGAAAATTAATTCAACAGAGTAAATTAATGCACTTGAAAATGGATGAGTTGGGCAACCCCTTCGGGTCCTCTCCCATGGTGAGAGCTTTTCACTTCTGTCCTCTCAATGAATCCTGCTTTCTAAAAAAAAAAAAGAAAAAAGAAAACGGATGAGTTACTGTGACATGAATGGTTGAATTTAGTAGTAGTTTTGCTTTTTGATAACTGTTAGTCCTTAGCTCTGTGTGTGTGTGTGTGTGTGTGTGTGTGTGTGTGTGTGTGAGTGTGTGTGTTGGTTCTGGTTTAAGAGCACATGTGTGTAGCCAGGCGTAGTGGTTTATACCTGTCATCCCAGAACTTTGGGAGGCCGAAGCAATAAGATCACTTGTGCTCAGAAATTTGAGACCAGCCTAGTGAGAACCTCACCTCTATATAGTGAGACTTCCACTTCTACCAAAAAATTAAAACATTACCTGTTATATCAACACTTTGGGAAACCAAAGCAGGTGGATTGCTTGAGCCCAGTCTAGGCAACATAACAAGACCTTGTCTCCACAAAAATTTTTTTTTTTAATTAGCTGGGTATGATGGTGTGTGCCTGTAGTCCCAGCTACTTGGGAGGCTGTGACAGAAGGATTGTCTGACCTCTAGAGGTCAAGGCTGGTGTGAGCCATGATCATTCATTCCACTGCACTTCAGCCTGGGTGTCAGAGTGAGAACCGGACTCAATAAATTAAGTTAAAAAGAAAAAAAAAGCAAAGCATTAGCCAGGTGTGGTGGTACATTCCTGTAGTCCCAGCTACTTGGGAAGCCGAGGTCGGATGATCTCTTGAGCTGCAGTGAGTGACGATCATGCCACTGCACTTGAACCTGGGCAGCAGAGTGAGACCCTGTCGAATAAAAAAACAAAAAGAACAAGAAAACAGAAAGACCATGTGGTTGTGAAGTTTTTGGAGTGTACAGTAGTTTTGAGCACTTACTATACATAAAGCATCCTGGCAAGCCTCCTCCTTCTCCCCCTCCCCCTCCCCCTCCTCCTCCTTCATCTTGAACTCTTGGGCTCAAACTGTCCTCCCACCTCAGCCTCCCCAAATGCTGGGATTACAGGTGTGAACCACTCCACCCAACCCACCACAGTTTTTATTCTTAAATGTGCAAACCTACCAAAAAGTTGAGAGGATAGAAAAATAAGCAGCCATTTCCACTTTACCTAAGTTCTTCCAGTGTCATCCTTTGGTCATATCTGCACATTTGTGCTATCTTTACCTTTCTCTCTCATCCTTTCTCCTCTCCTCACCTTCTCAGATAAAATGCTTTCTTTTTTTTCCTGAACCGTTTGAAAGTAAGGTATAGACACACTGATAATTTAAACCTGAAGATTTCAATTTTTATTTATTGAGAGCAAATGCATTCTGCTATATAACTTCATTATTAAAACCATCCAAAAGAAAATAAACATTTTTAAAATTACAATTGTCCAATGGACAGTCCATGTTTTTTTCTGCAGTGCCTTTTATAGCAGTATCTATTTTCACATTTTTATTCAAGATTCTAGCCGTGCCCAAACTCTGGGTTTGACTGTCATGTTTCTTTAGTTTCCTCTACTCTAGAGCACCTCCTTCCCTGACTTTTTTTTCCTTTCTTTCTTTTTTTAAATATATCTATTTATTTATTTTGTTGCTTATTCTTTTCATTTGACTTGTTGGGTGGTTGGTTTTCATGACATTGGTCTTTTTGAAGACTATAAGCCAGTAGAGTAAAATATCGCATAATGTGGATTTATTCTCATTATTTACTAATTGCTAGAGCTTTTTGGCAGGAAAACCTCATAGACAATGTCTGTCCCGCTCAATGCATCCCAGCAGTAGACACATTATGTCAGTCTATCCCCTTATTGGGGATACTCGGCTCCATCATTTGACTAAAGCGGTTTGGTCAGATGTCGCAGGCAGGGCAGAGATGGTTTACAATCACTAAGTTATCTGCGGTGTTAGATGCAGACATTGTCTCCATATACTGTTCCCCAATGTGTCCCCCCAATCTGTTAATGTTCTTGGCTCTACCAAGTTACTACACTGGAATTTGTAAAATGCTGCTTTTTAAATTCTAGGGTTATGTCCACAATTATAGCTGTCACTTTGCAATCTTCTCTAAGAAGGAAATTTTCTTGTTCTTGCCTTGCCTCCACTTCCCTTTGTGCTACTATGGACTCATAAATCATTTTATTTTAAATTATTTTATTTGATCGTCATTATTCCTTTGACGTTCAGATGTTCCCAAATTAGCTAATCCTGGTCCCTTTAATTCAGTTCTTGTTTCTTTTTTTGCATGTCTTCCTTCATCTTGGAGAATTTCCTTGCGTTCGAGCACAGCAAGAAGTTCTATGATGTCACCTGGAATTCTCCCTACCACAGTCCCAGACTCAGCTGTTTTCCCAAAGAAGCCTAGTTCCTTTGTGTAGGGACATCTGTGCTTGGCAATCAAAAGCTAGGTGTTAGGTTTGTTCATTGTTTCCAGGCCTTTCAGTGAACAGAACTAGAAAGTGTGTGTGTGTGTGTGTGTGTGTGTGTGTGTGTGTGTGTGTGCACGCGCCCGTGTGTGTTTAACTTATGGGTTTATATGGTTATAAACAATATAAACCCAAATCCAAAGCAAACCAATTCCACTAGATTTCTTCTCATCATTCTCTCTTCTATAGATGTGTATCTTCTTTCACAGCAAAAACTTGTGCCAGCAACATCAATATATTTACTAATTGGCTTTATCCTACCGTACACACACGATAGTTTCAGAATCAATTAATAATATGAATAACAAAATAAAATTTAAGATTTCCTTAAATTTTAATTTTTATCTTCAGAATGTATTCTGCCAAGATATATAGCCAGATGGTTACTTATATTAACTTTATTTTCTTTTTTGAGATTAATTTATCCATTTAAGGTACAGGTAGGCTTATTTTAAATACTTTTTTGTTTCTTTTTAATATTCAATTTTAGGACTCGCCTTTTCTTCATTCTTTTCATTTAATTTTATATTCTGGTGATGTAAATTTGTTTAATGTTTTATTTTTGTTTAAAATATTTTAATGCATACACTGGTTGACCAGAGGCAGTTTGCTCTCATTTTTATTGCCTTCACTCTATTCTTACCCATCTTCTTTAGAAAACCATTTAGGCTGGGCTCGGTGGCTCAGCCTGTAATCCCAGCGCTTTGGGAGGCCAAGGTGAGTGGATTGCCTGAGTCCGTGGGTTCAAGACCCACCCGGGCAACTTGGCGAGACCTCATCTCTACAATAAATCAAAAAATCAGCTGGGCGTCGTAGCGCGTTCTGTAGTTCCAGCTACTTGGAAGGCTGAGGCGGAAGGATCGCCGGAGCCCAGCAGGTCGAGGCCGCGGTGGCCGGGAGCGGCCACTGCACTCCAGTCTGGGTGATGGAGTGAGACTCCAACTCAAAAAAAAAAAAGAAAAAGAAAACCATTTATATTAGTTTGTCCTTCTCATGTGTATTCACTTTTCTCCTTTATTATTTCACAAAATGTATCATGCTATTTTGTGCATCAATACCTTGATTTTGCTACTTTACATTATATAGTGAAAATCATTCTAGATCAGTTTACAGCGCTCATTAGTGTTATTTATTATGGCTGCATTGTACTTTATTGCATCAGTTAACTATACTTTATTCAATCAGACACCTATGGATGGGCATTTAAATTTTTTCAATCGTCTGCTATTTGCAATAGATAACCTCGGCTGCACAGAAGAATTTCAAGTAAATATCTAAGCATTCTTTTCTATTATGTATCACCCCCCTGCTGATTTCAAGAGCTATCTACTGAAGTCAGTAAAAATCCTGGTAGTCTGTTGAATGTTTAGTTTAGTAGTAAGTTAATACCTACTGTGGACCAGGTGTTAGGTACATGGTGACTTCTGAAATAGGCTTTTCATGTAGCACCCGCTGTTTAGCCTGGGGTGGGGGCATAGCTGAGTAAACAGGTTGTTGTAAAAGGATTTGAACACCAGTAGCACAGGATGCTGGTGGAACCAGAAAAGACTCCCCACTGGAGATGACACTGGTACTCTGGCAGTCTCATTCATATGGTGGTGAGCTCTGGAGTAGAGATGTCAGCTGAAAGAAAGAGGAAGAATCCTGCTTCCCTCTTTGAGTTTTCCTTTTGTCAGTCTTCTTTAGAATCAGAATATAAGCTCCATGACAGCAGACTAAGGAGACACTTATGCTTAGAGAAGGTGTGTCTTCTTCTCTGACCTGGTTTAAGGAGTTGTAAATGCAGCCTTCAGATGTCTCTTCATAGGACTAAGGTGAGCCCTTTGAAATCAGTTCACTGTCTCTTGAAGCCCCCCTCTGAGTTCCATGCTGACTACTTTAGATTTTCTAAGCAAAGGTACAGTAAGTACTATTATTTTTCTACCATAACTAGAACAGCAAACACAAGTTCTCTTCATTGTGGACTGTGTCTCAGGTACTGGTTTATAAATTCCTAGAGTCTATCTTCTTTAATCCACATGATGAAGTGTGAGGCAGGGATCATTTCTTATTTATACTTGGAGAAAGCAGAGGTTGGAAAAGGTTGAGGACCGTGTCTAGCATCACTCAGCTAGAAAGTAACGCATCTAGGAATGGAATGTAGGCCTTTTTGAGTCCCCAGTTTTATCCCCAGGGTGTCCCAAAATAGTGTCTGCCACCAAGATACTCCTAACAACCACATAAGACCTTCTAACAGCAGTCAGAGTGCCACCTGACAGCCTTCCAGGCCTCTTCCCACCAGGTGACTTAAGTTTTCGTTTTCTCCTTTTCCCCTTTTCCTCTGCCTCCAAAGCCAACCACAGAGCATCAGTGGGGAGAAGGGCACTTGTCTTTGCCTCCTCTCCCTTAGTCCCCCATTTGCTGCCACCAGACACTCACCCCAGTGGGGATGCAACACAAGGGGTGGCCTGCCTTTCCCAACTGGCTGTGAGCTCCTTCAGCTCAGGGTCCAGCATGCTGGCCATCCTTGCACTCCTCACCTCGCACCTTCCCAGTTCCCAGCATAGTGCTCAGCACAAACTGAATTAAAAGAAACAAACCAGTGAACAGCAGATATGATGCCATCTATGTAGAGTTAATTCCAAACTACCCCTTCTCAAGACCACAAAACAGATTTCCAGGTCTCCTTGATTATGCCGCTCATTTTAAAGCAAGGAAAAAGAAAAAATAATCCTCCTGAAAAGGCACATAAAAAGTGAAGGCTACAGGCAAGGGTGAAGATAAATCACAGTCTAGTATGTTGTCTTGAAGTCACAAAGTGTGGCCCACGCAGGCAGGTGCAGGCCAGTAATGGATGGAGCCACCCAACCTCTCCACCTTGGTATCCCCATGGCAGTTAATGCATAGCGCAGCGTAGCTCTACCAGCAGCGTGAACCTGAACCAGTAATGCGAGTCCCCCAAACAGCAGATGCTAAAAGCAACCGGTGAGGCCCGTGGGCTGTTACACAGGAGAGAGAAAACAGCTCCCACAAGGATTTGAAGCCTTTTAAAGGAGTTGGAAATCACTTTACACCAATTATCTTCCCTCCCTTTAAAGTCTGTGGGGGAGGTGGAATTGTGTCCTCAGCACAAGTTCCCAGAAGCCTTTCTAACGACGAAATGATCTCTTTTGATCCTCCCTGACTTGCTGCAACAGACCAGCTCATGAAAGTTCGGTTTTGATTTGGGTTAAGTACCAGGTGAGGTATTACGAACATGGAGCCTCCACTCCAGGCCACCACTGTGCTCGACTCAACCCTGTGTTTTTTACTCAGTGTTCAGGATGGCACTGCACAATGATGGGTCGTGCCCGGCTTACGGAGAAGGAGACTCAGGCTTGGGGAGGTGATGTGTCTCTTCTGTGTTCAGGAATCTGGTGGGCGGCAGAGCTGGCATTGCAAGCCAGGCCTGATACAGGTGAAGCCCAAGCCTTCCCCCATCACATCTGCCTCCCTCTCCGATCCTGCACTTATTCAGCAGGCATTGCCTATGGCTTAAACAGGGAGATAAGGGACAAACAGATGAAAAATTAAACAACTATCAGTGCAAAATGACAAGACCGTACATGAGTAGATGGCAAATGAGTGGTAGAGACAGCGCTTTGAGGATTCTTTAAGCTGCCTTTACCGTTGGCGTAGAGAATTCACTTTGTCAACATAGATAACCATACCAGAAGTGACCCCGGGGACCTTCATATAGACTTGCTGTATGACAATAGGAGTGTAAGTGAATTGGCACACTGTTCAAAGGCCTGTAAGTAGCTCCCCACAGTGATTTTAGTTCAATTAAGTTGGATATTGACAATCTGTAGCCTTCCCTTCCTTCCAAGCATTGTGATGGAAAAATTGCAGTCTGTTTCTGGCTCTGCAAAGAGACAGATATGTGTGGAGGATAAGGCCTTATTCATCAGAGTTATTTCTGGTCTCTATTTTTTAACTTTCCTTTTGTTTGTTCTTTCTTCTGAGTGGTAATCCCCATGGTAACGGATGGAACTGCTTACAGCGTCTGTAATTACAATTATTAATAATAATGATCACAATAATAAGACCAATCAGATATAATAGGAGAAAGGATACGAAAGGAAATTAAATCGTGGCTCTGTGTGTAAACAGTTCACAGCTTCTGAAATAAGATCCAGAGGAACCAGGTAGGTCACCTAGAGACCCAGGAGTGAGGGTGGCGCAAGAGCTTTTCTGGAGGGATGACCACGAAAGATTTCACCGCAAGGATGCTGTACAAATTGTTTCAGTATATCCCTCCATTACTACTCTGTGGGTACTTTGTACAGCCTCTTTTTCTTTTATCTGCTGTTGTTGTTACTGTGAGTGTGTGTGTGTGTGTGTCTGTGTGTGTTGATCTTCTAACTGGAAACTCTTTTACATTTAAACCATTGTGTAATATAAGCTTAGATGAGCCGGTTTGGAAATTCTAAAGCCAAGAACCTGACAGGAGACAGATGATTAATTAATCTCTAAATAACTGAGGCGCTCAGCGCGACTCTTAGCCTCGGGGTGAAGGCCCCCTCCTGACCTTAAAAGCTCTCGAGAAAAAACAGGGCACAGTCCGCAAGGGCCTCTCTAACACCTCCTGTCCCACCAACCCTGCCCCAGCAGCTGTCTGGACAGCCACCCCTTGCTGTAATCTCCAGAGTATTTACAACAGCTGGAGACATTTGACATTTTTGTGTACACAGCTCTCCCCCCAAAATGATGATAAGCTTTTGGAGGACTTAGAGAGTGCATTTTCTTCCTGTGCATGTACTCTGGTGGTTAGCGTAGCCTAGCTGGGCACATGTGGGAATGATACATTTCACGTTCTGGAAGATCTCATAGCTTTGTGGGGAGATAGACTTGATAGCTCACGATCACAATGCAGTTTAGGAAATACTTTACTGGTTTCCTTTTCAATACATGGTTCTGTCTCTTGAAGGGTGCTTTGGAACTTTGTCAGGCATGCTGTTTGATGGCCCATGGCCTGCAAGTTCTTGATACATGAAGGAAGCATGATAGCTGCGTGGATCTAGGTCATGAGATTGTTCACACTCATGCCAGCCCACTGTGCTGAATGCAACTTTAAAAAAGCAAATATTTTAAATATATGATAACTAGGCTGCTTGGTGAAGTGGCCCTATTTTCCTCCTAAGATAATGATAAGTAGGTTTTTGCCTGCTGAAAAATTCTCAAATGCAGTCCCATGTTCAGCAAAGAAAATTGATCTTGGGTGGGTCAATACAAGTATGCCTTTGAGCAGTGAGAGAGATGAGACTGTTTCTAATCATAGAGTGTGGGTACAGCAGCGATCATGGAAGAGAATGACCTAGGTAGCAAAGGTAGCATCAAAAGGCAATCTTTTTTCAGGTTTCTAGGTCCATGAGTACGAAAAACCACATTCTGTTGAAGGAATTTCAGGCAACGCAAGGGACACAAATAAATAGAGACACATGTGAGGTTATTCCACAGGGAAAAGAGAACTGAACAAGGTGGCAATAATGTATTATTATTACAAGAAATTTCAGTCCATTGCACTTGTTGACTTCATTTGTAGGGCGAGCTCCCCACCCCCGACTCTCTCAAGAATGAAGTCCTGGCCCGAGTGCTCACGTTACAGAAGAGTTCTGAGGTATAGATTCTGAACACTTTTGAGTGCTAGGCTGCATGTTATTGTCCCAAATCATTACAATATTATCATGAATGAAAATATAGCCGGACTCGGTGGCTCAGCCTGTAATCCCGCGCCTTGGGAGGCTGAGGTGAGTGGATTGCCTGAGCCCGCGGGTCCGAGACCCGCCTGGGCAACTTGGCGAGACCTCATCTCTACAATAAATACAAAAAAATCAGCCAGGCGTGGCAGCGTGCGGCTGTAGTTCCAGCTCCTTGGAAGGCTGAGGCGGAAGGATCGCCGGAGCCCAGCAGGTCTGGAAGCGGCCTCTGCACTCCAGTCTGGGCGACAGAGTGAGACTCCAACTCAAAAAAAGAAAAAAAAAAAAAAAAGAAAATATAGACATTCATATATGCCTGCTTTCCAATGAGGAAAATTCAGAGACCTCATATAACTTATCAAAAGATTCACTGCTTATATGCAGCAGATCCCAGATTCCAGTCTGCACAGGCTTGTTGCTAAAGTCAGGCCTTTTCGTGTTCCTCGATGACATTGCTGCTTTTCAAATATTGCCAATGAGGAAACCGGGCTTTAGAGAATCAACAACTTCCCCAAGGTTGCCAAACCAGTAAGTACCGTGCTGGCACACAAATCCAGATCTACTGACTCTGGAGTCCAGGCTGTGTCCACTAATCTCTGCTGTCTGCTAACAACATCGATCATCTTGAACATTTAGCTTTGTGGATCAAATTTCAGTCTGAAACCATGTGTGAGTCGTCGACTTGAGAGTGAATCTCCACCTCCCTACCCACCTAAAGACTGTCAGAATGAATTTTGCCTGTTTGAAAATCCTTTAGAGATGACCTTCACATAAACCTCTTGAGCTCAAACCACCTTTCGCCAGCCTAGAGCAGGCATCGGGAGCAACAGTCATCAGAACTGACGTTCCTGTAGTGATATTAACCTCTGACCTTTCAATACTTAATCAGGATGCAGGGCTAAACCTACACAGCGACCAATGTAGCTGAGAAAGAAAGATAGAAAGCCAGGAAGAATAATGGTGGAGATATCTGTAGCTTTAAAATGAAGGATTGAAGCCAGGTTTGGTGGCTGAGCCTGTAATCCCATGCTTTGGGAGGCTGAGGTGAGTGGATTGCCTGAGCCCGTGGGTTCGAGACCCACCTGGGCAACTTGATGAGACCTCATCTCTACAATAAATCAAAAAAATTAGCCGGGCGTGGTAGCGCACGCCTGTAGTTTCAGTTACTTGGAAGGCTGAGGTAGAAGGATCACCGGAGCCCAGCAGGTCGAGGCTGCGGTGGCCGGGAGCGGCCACTGCTCTCCAGTATGGGTGACAGAGTGAGACTCCGACTCAAAAAAAACAAAAAACAAAAAACAAAAGATGAAGGATTGACTTTCTAATGCAACTTCCTTTCCCATCTTGCCAAAGACAGAGTATGATGTTGGTAAAGTGAGTCAATGAATAAGCCAATCAATCAATGAATGTCTGAATAATCAGACAAATGGATAGATGGATATGAATATATGTGTACAAGGGGGGGACCCTGAAAAGCTGAAATTTATTTATTAAAAATTGTGTAGTTATTCTTACATGTTTAAACTTCAGTCACCTCCAAAGAACTCTCCTTTTGATGCACTACACCTATCCAGATGCTTTCTTCACTAATCAAAACAGTTTTTGAACTCGTCAATTTCAGTACCTTGTGCTTCTGCCATTTTCTGTTTCACCCTTTCCACATCAGCAAAATGTTTTCCTTTGAGAATTTTTTTCATCTGAGGAAATGCACACACACAAAAATGTCACTTGAGGTGATATCAGGTGAATAGGGAGCGTAGGGCATGGGGGTCATGCCATTTGGGGTCAAGAGTTGCTGAATGCTCAGCACTGTGGAGGCAGGTGTGCTCACCAATCACCTATCATGAAGCATGTGAATGCACCAAAAGAATCCCCCCCAAATTTACTGAAGCCGGTTGCAGCTTACAACAACACGAGCTGGTATACTGATTCTCGTGGGTTTCCAGAACACTTACCTAGCAGGGCGTACCTGTTTTACAAGGGTTGGCCCTCCAAAAATTAATTCTGGTTTTTTTTTGTGGGGGGTCTCCCTTCGTATATTTAGCAGGAAATATAACTCCATGTGATTCAGTGATGTTGTGTGAACCAATTTTGGAATCAGATTGGATGCACTGAGACTGAGGGCAAATTGGAAGGAAGGAAGGGAGGGAGGGGGGAAAGGGGGAAAGAGGGGGAAAGAGGGAGGGTGGAGGGGGAAGGGGGGAGGGTGGGAGGGAAAATACAAGAAAAAAAAAAGAGCCGGGCTCTGTGGCTCAGCTTGTAATCCCTCGCTTGGGGAGGCTGAGGTGAGTGGATTGCCTGAGCCTGTGGGTTCGAGACCCACCCGGGCTGCTTGGCGAGACCTCATCTCTACAGTAAATCAAAAATTAGGCAGGCGTGGTAGCGCATCTGTAGTTCCAGCTTCTCGGAAGGTTGAGGCCGAGGGATCGCCGGGGCCCAGCAGGTCGAGGCTGCGGTGGCCAGGAGCAGCCACTGCACAGTCTGGGTGACAGAGTGAGAATCGAACTCAAAAAAAAAAAAAAGAAAGAAAGAAAGAAAGAAATTCACTTACCTCCTTGTTTTCAGCCTTTACCCTGCGATCTCCCAGGAGAAAAATAATCAGAGGACACAGGGCAGCTCTGAAAATAAAAGCCAGCTAAGAGGCTCCAGGTTTGATTAAGCAATCATCTCCCCTCCTGTTCCTTATACCGTGCTTAAAGCTCGGGCTGTGATATTTGTTAAGTGTGGATATACTGTGTGTCCATACTTAACAAATCTCTTTCTCTTTCTTTCAGTGGTGGATTGCTATGAAATACTGGGGATAATATGCACAAAATGTCCTAGTATGGAAGAGTAACACGACATCCATTACTATAGCTGAAACAGAGTTGCCTCGTCTTCTTATAAGCATCAGGGGCATTTCACACTGTCTGTCTTTATTTCTTCCTCCACAATATTTAGTTCTTGAGTGATAACTTTTTTTGCTTATTTTATCAGCATTTGTCCACAATGGCAACGAGAGTTTTGAGTTATTTCTGCAATATTATTATCTTTACCAATATGAATCCTGTCTTTTTAGACAGTATGGAAAATGTAATTATAGCTCAGTAAAACACTGGGAGCTTGTGGGTTAACAATAGGCTGGCAGCCGGGCTCGGTGGCTGAGCCTATAATCCCTCGCTTGGGGAGGCTGAGGTGAGTGGATTGCCTGAGCCCGCGGGTTTGAGACCCGCCTGGGCAAGCGAGACCTCATCTCTACAATAAATCAAAAAATTAGCCGGGCGTGGTAGCACGCGCCTGTAGTTCCAGCTGCTTGGAAGGCTGAGGCGGAAGGCTCGCCGGAGCCCAGCAGGTCGAGGCTGCGGTGGCCGGGAGCGGCCGCTGCACTCCAGTCTGGGCGATAGAGTGAGACTCCAACTCAAAAAAAAAAAAAAAACCAATAGGCTGACTTTAGAAAACAGTCTTAAGATGAGTCAGAATGTTTGAGCATAATTTAATTTTTTTTTTCTTTTTTGGAGTTGGAGAATCCTTTCGCAATTGTTGAAACCACACCCTCTTTTCCTTCCTCCTCCTCCTCTCATATGTTGAAACTGAGGTCCAGGGGGTTAAAGTAGTGTGCCAAGTTGCGCACAGAGTTCGTGTTGGAGAAGGATTGACACAGGGCGCCTGGGAGGCCAGCTGTGTTCTCTTTTCAGCCCAATCATGCCAGTGGCCATGGTCCTGCTTCCCAGTGCTAGTGAATAGCGGTTGCTTTCAAGGCACGTGTGCATCCGCTGTCTCACAGGTGCATCTTGGGTCATGGCTTCACTTTCTGGATCTTAGTCTTCCCATTTGTAAACCTAAGCGGATGGGGCAGGGGAGAAACCACATGATTTCTGTGTTAGCTTCCTCTTCAGCTCTGAGAATCTATGAAGAGTAATGATGTAATTATGTGGGCAAGATTCTCAGATGACAAAAGCTTTTCAAGTCTTTCTGTTTCCTCTTCGGCTGTATTTAGGAGGATGTTCAGAATTAAACTGCATGTCCAATTGCAGTAAATGTTTTAGCTGATGTTATTACCACAGAGCGTCTGATACAGCCCAGATAGTGCCTTGCAACTTTGTATTTTTGATTTCTTTTCCATATTACCAGCTGGTATTGCTGATACTGGTGCCCTGTTTTTCTTGTCATTGTTATTTTTTTAACTGACTGTAAAACTGAACCTCAATAAAGGGAAGTGATTTTTTTCCAAGCTTGGTGCTTAAAGAAATAGGTTTCAAATACAGACACCTCCAGCTCTCAAACCCAAACATCTCTCCTCTCTCATCGCCTTCCACTCTTTCCTGTTTTAAGCAAAACATGTCCTTCCCCCATGATTTCAATGTCCCCATGTCTGCATGCTCTTTTATTGTAAACCTTTCCTAATATTTCTGGCAAATAGAGAGAAAATGGAGAAAGACATTAAAATTACAATTAAGTTCATTGTATGGACAGTGTGGATCACATCATCGCAATCCTGTTCTCTAAGAAAATCATCTATGCTTGTGTTTCTCATATGAGGAAGTGTGTGGTTGTAGCTGGACGCGCAAGCTGTGGAGTCCAAGACCCTCAGCTCAAATCCTTGCTTAGTCATTTATTAACGGTGTGATCTTGGGTGAGCCACCTCATTCTCCCCATTCACATTTTTCTCATTTTTGCCGTGGTGGTATCGACTCCCTTCCAATTTAGATATTGTCCGTTTTAACCGAGGTCATGGGATTTAATGCTGAGCATAAAGCCTATGGCATAAGGGCTCCACAGATCTAGCTCTGAAGATTATAGACCCCCAAATAAACTCTGGTGGAGCTCCACGGGGAAGATCATTTCTCTGGCTGTCCTCTTTGCATACGTAGCACACGCAGGCGGTGGTTCGTGGCTGCATGCCGAATGACCCGATGCACTGCTTGCATGCTCCTCTTGGACCTTCCTTCTCACGTCTCCTGCTTTGTGTTGTGTTGTCCGGGCAGAGGACAAGATCTGGACGTCGGTGCAGCACAACAGTACGGAGCTGACGCGTGTGCGGGGTGCCAACCCTGAGAAGCCCTACGCCGTGGCCTTGGACTACGCAGGCAGCATGGAGCAGCTGGAGGCCGTGATCGACAGCTCGGAGCACTGTGAACAAGAGGTGGCCTACCACTGCAGGAGGTCCCGCCTGCTCAACACGCCGGGTAAGTCTCACCCTGCTCCTGCCCCTCTGCACGGGCCGAGTGGGAGCGACCACAGGGAGGCCGAGGGGCTGCCCAAATCCAGAGTCCCAGGGAGAGGGGTGTTGGACGAGAAGGGGACTGTAGTCGCAATTACTTACTGTGCACTAAAGAGAGAGGCAGCCAGCAGAGGTCCGGTTGGGTACCTGTCCTGGCTCTGAAACCCAGGGAAGGACCTAGAGTGAGTTCTGCCACCTCTCACGGTGTTTTCCTCATCATTGAAAAGTCAGTGTTAGCCGGGCTCGGTGGCTCAGCCTGTAATCCCGCGCCTTTGGGAGGCTGAGGTGAGTGGATTGCCTGAGCCCGCGGGTTCGAGACCCGCCCGGGCAAGCGAGACCTCATCTCTACAATAAATCAGAAAAAACTAGCCGGGCATGGTAGCGCGCGCCTGTAGTTCCAGCTACTTGGAAGGCCGAGGT
>CAUYQG010150766.1:0-27641 GCA_963574415.1 Tarsius wallacei | reverse complement strand
GCCTCAGCCTTCCAAGTAGCTGGAACTACAGGCGCGCGCTACCATGCCCGGCTAATTTTTGATTTATTGTAGAGATGAGGTCTCGCCAAGTTGCCCAGGCAGGTCTCGAACCCGCGGGCTAAGGCAATCTACTCACCTCAGTCTCCCAAGGCGCGGGATTACAGGCTGCGCCACCGAGCCTGGCTGTCTTAGTTCTTTATAATATATAACATCAATATAATAATGTCAGAAAAAAATTAAACTTAGATCACTATAAAAGAATCAGAGAGTTTGAAAGCAGAGGAGAAAAACAATGGGCTATTTTTGCTATTATTCTTTCTCCGTTTGGCAAGTTGTCTTTCAAAACCATTTTCCCACTGCCCAGTTTGATACCTGACACAATGGTATGTTGTTGCTATTGTCAGAATAGTCCATTTACTAGAGACAGAAATGAGTCAAGTAATCATCTCAATTCAGGTGAATATAATGATTGATCTTTCACTCATTAAAACATAGGAAATGCTTCATGATATTAGTCTTGGCAAAGATTGTATAGGGAAGCCTTCAAAAGCATAGGCAGTAAGTGCAATCATAGACATATGGAATTATACCAAACTAAAAAGCTTCTCAATGACTAAGGAAACAAGAGTTGGAGAGGATGTGGGGAAAAGGGAACACTTCTACACTGTCAGTGGGAGTGTAAACTAGTACAACCTCTGTGGCAAACAGTTTGGTGATTCCTAAAAGATCTAAAAATTGACCTTCCACATGACCCCACAATCCCCTTTCTGGGAATATACCCAGAGGAGTTCAAATCACTCTATGAAAAAAATACCTGCAACACACATGTTTATTCTGCATTATTCACAATATCAAAAACATGGAACCAACTGTGCTGCCTATCGAAAGAGGACTGTATAAAAAAAAAAGTGGTATATATACACAATGGAATATTACACAGCCATAAAGATGGCCAAAATTATGAACTTTGCAGCAACTTGGATGGACATAGAGTCTATAATACTCAGTGATCTGTCACAGAAGCAGAAAACTGAGCACCACATGTTCTCATTCATAAGCAGACCTTGAACAATTATCCTAATACTATGATAAAAGGATGGGTGTAGTGGGAAACTACGGGGCGGGGGTGGCAGGATTGACAATTGGCAGTAGTGGGAAACTGTGGGGAGTGGGTGAAGGGGCAGGATTGGCGGTAGTGGGGAGCTGCCAGGGGAGGAGGGGGGCACACTTCACCAACAAGGGTACCTGCATAATAAACATTTGTATACTAACCCTGAATTGTACCTCACATCTTTAAAATAAATAAATAAATAAATAAATAAATAAACAAATAAATAAATAAAAACAACAGTCATGAAAAATGGGGAGACAATGTGTAAAATTAGAGAAAATATTTGCAAACAATTCTTCTGACAATGAATTAAAATTCAGATTATACAAGGAACATGAATAACTCAATAGCAAGATAAATAAATAAATCCTTCAGGCATGTCCTAATGAAAAAAATGACTGATATTATTTTGATAGCTTTGGATTCATATGTAATTCTCATGTAAGCAATGAGAAAATAAAATCCATGTTGAGATAGATCTTTGGTAGGCAGAATACCAAATTATTATCTTTTATTTATCAACTGGCGTGTTTGTAGTCACTCAGATGATAAAGTATGTTTCTATAACCATTAATCGAATTCTAGATCATACAAAACAAATACATAATCTTCATCTCATTTTAGCTAGCGTACCAATCAACGATTTCAAAAATAATGTCAATACTATATTACTCAACAATATACTACTGGAAAGGGGATAGATTTTTAAAAAGGAAAATATTTAAACCAGTTTATCACTCATAGAGGATATACAGACTGATAAAAATGAAGTTGCTCAACAACTTTGGTAAACCTTGGATGATATTAAAGGATGTTGGGAATGGGATAGGGGAAAATAAGATGAAACATTGAGTGAAATTGGATAATCCATTATAAACATAGTGAAGAAGTATAAAAATATAGTGTACCAGAAGCCAGAGTAATCTTAAATTCCAAGAAGTAGAGGATAATGAATTTCTCAGACAGTTGTACTGGGTGGATGAGGGGTGGGGAGGAGAAAAAAATTGGAAGAGAGAAGAATGGAAACCTTTGAAATAAGCCACTTTTTTTTTTCAAATCTATTGTTAGTGAGAAAATAAAAATATTTTTAGCTAATTTAGCTAATGGGATTAGCTAAATTCCTTCCTCTTTCTATCCCTTCTTAACTTCTTGTGTATTTTGAAGACTACCAGTTCAATAACAAAAGAAAGATTAAACATACTTTAAGCAGAGAATAAAATCTAGCAGCACTGAAGAAAATGAAAATTTTTGCCTTAAGTCTAGCAAATTTCTACTTCTAATTTTACCATTATAAAAGAAGAGGATGAGAAAAATCAATAGAAGTATAAAATGAAAACTGCTGATAGCCTCATATATAGATAGTACTATTGTCCCTGTAAGCTGATTTATGGTTGTTATATTTTAAGGAGTGATCAATAATATATAATTGTAACCCATTCCAATATTAAACTGATTTAAATATGTATACCAATTGATTGGTTTTCTACAACAGCTTGCAGCAATATATGCTACTTTTTCAGAGTCCACATTGATACAGGTCTATACAAATTAATATCCCCATATCATAAAAATGTATTTTATGGGAACTTGCACCTTTTAGACAAAAAGCACGAGACCTAAATTAAGTCAATAGGTTAGAAAATATTTATCAAGATATAAAAAGAGAAAGAAATTTCATCCCTCAAATCATATTTTTGAAATATGACAACTAAAGTTCTGAGAAGTTGAATTTTAAATAGGATGTTAACAAATATGTTATTTGTGGTTGCAATTTATACTTAAATATAAACAAAGGATCCTAACAAAATTCAAGCTCCTTTGGTTTGATTGGAACTACAGTGAAGTTGAAATAGAATAGTTTTGCATTTTTCTGTATTTTAAATTATATAATTCAGACATTATATACCACACCTATTTTCTTTACCTTTGGTTTAGCTCTTTCACACATTTATCAGAATAATGGAGCACTCGAACCTCAGGATTCTTCTGTTGTGAACGAATTGTGCTCTCTTACACAAATGAATAAGTAAAATGGCTGAATGACTTTCAAGTTGGTTTTTCATTTAATCTTCTGTGTACTTTAGCCATAAAATACAGTTCATTTACAGGCCTCTTTGTTGTTTCACTTCATTTATTTGGTGTAATAGCAATAAATGTTCTATTTCGTGTGTTTTGCAATAGTGAAACTGCTCCCAGCTTTACAATAAAACTGGAGGGGTTTATTATATGAGTTGCTTAATGTGCCACCAAAATTTATACTAAAGACGGCATTTTTTAATATATTAGATTTAGAAAATACCAGACTACCATTTCTTACCAGCTGGAAATATTTTGTAAGCTCGCAATAGAGGCTTTAAGTATATATGTGTGTGTGTGTGTGTGTGTGTGTGTGTGTGTGTGTGTGTGTGTATACTTGTGATTAGATTTCATAACTAAATTCTTTATACTATCCCAAATATTTTAGCACTTAATTATATTATGGTTAGATATATTTATAAAATATATTATGGAATAATAGTCATGAATTTGGGGGCGATTATACTCCACAATATGAATAAAGCATCTGACACTGCTTGGTATATACTTAGGATCATTTTCTCCAGCTCTTTTGCGTTTTATAATTTTCAAAATTTCATTTTCATTCATAATAATCAGGAAAATTAATGTATCAGTGGGTTTCTAATTTAAAGGGCATAGAAAGTAAATTTTAAAATGGTAACTAGTATGAATAAAATGTATTTTTCTAGTGACTAATATAATGATAAATTTGTCTCATTATTTCTGTATCTTACCTTTTCTTTTTTTTTAGTTTTAGCTGCTTAATATTTACCTTCAGTGAGATGCATTTCAAATTTTGATAATTTTTTTACAGCTAATAAAAATCTTGAAATATTTTATAATAGTACATCTATGAATCACCTTTGATATTTCTTCTCACATTGAGTACAGTACCTAGTCTTCTGGTTTATACTTAATGACCTTTTGCCATCATTAATTAAGGCCTTATGTAACTCCTATTTACTGAATTCCTAACCTGATTTTCTGCCTGATATCCTTCAACTCTTGCCTTATACAACTTCTTAGAGGCCAAAGCTTTCTACTTGTGCTCAGGTTTTATAAGTGACTGCTAATTTTTTGTTGTAAAAAACAAGTCTTCACTTTTATTTTCCATACACAGAGTCACATAAATATTTACAAAAAATAAATTCTTCAAGAAATTTCCTCACCAATCTTTCTTCAATCGGAGGATTTTATCTAAACATTTCCCCCAAATTTTAAAATTACTTCCTCTACTCTTGTAGGTATAAAGGGTCAGTGATCAGATAGACTTTTTAAATTTAACTTATTTTGAAAAAAATCAAGATAAATATATAGCATCTGATGTATTCCATGTTACTAATATTTTGATAAGTAATAATATTTTGACAAATCTGTTTAATAGACCATATTTAAATTTAGTAATTATTAAAGAGATCTTTAAAAACATATTACACACTCTGTTTTACAAATAAAAATAAGATTATTTGAATAACTTAATTCTTTTTAAGGAATAAGGGTATTCAATAGGAAAATTATAGCTTTAGGAAAATAGATGATGAGGAAAATTCGGAAAACTGGAAAAGTGAAAATCCACATAATATAATGGTAAAATACTTGGTAAAACAATTATCTGAAAAATAATTTATAGTCAGAGAATTTGTCTTCTGAAACTTTAGCTGTAGGAAAAGAATACAGAAAACAGAGTGTAAGTAGTATTGCTATTATTGGCTATATTTGGAAAGATATTAGAGAAATAAAAGTTGAGAAAATCATTGGTAAATTTGAGAGAAGAAATGGAATGGAATCCTAGGTTACAGAAATTCAGGACTTTTTAAAATTATAAAATCCAGTTGATTTGAGACCCTGAACCTCCTCTCACTAGAAGGAAGGAAGGAAGGAAGGAAGGAAGGAAGGAAGGAAGGAAGGGGAAATCTATGAGAGAAAACCACAGTAAGATTGTCATCAGATAAAGTTGAAAGATAACATTGTCAACAGAGGAACTTGAATGGGTTAATATCAGACTAAAAGTGAAGTGTTCATTAAAATTTTTTAATTGGAAAAAGTTTTTCAGGGCAGAAGTGTGAGTAAGCTTTTTTCATGGAATCTAAACAGCTTATAGTAGTCCTATTTTAATTAAGAATAAGCTGTAGCAAGAAAACAAAAAAATATATAACATGTCGAAGAAACAAAACTTGAAAATAACTGTGAGTATGGTTTTTGACAAATGAATATTTCAGAAATCAAACAGATGCATATTGTATTATTTTGTATGAAAGTTGCACCACCAATAATGCTTATGGTTTGACAGTTTGAGACTTAGATCTTTGGATCTCCCAGGTCCTTCCAGCAGAAAAGATCTTAAAAATATTCAAGCCACTTAAGAAGTATAAATACCCAATGTCCACTTCACCTTGAGTTTTATGAAGTTAGCAATAGAAAGGGGTCTCTCTCAGAGAACCAAAGAGAGTAATGAATAAAGAGGGCAAGGATGAAAACTTGGGTTAATTATGGATCATTCTTCTTCCACAGGGTGGCAGCCTTCACAGTATTTTTCCAGTAGGAAAATTTCAGAATTGCCCTATATCTTCCATAAATTGGAACGTTTTTGTGATTATTCTATTTGTGTCTACTACTTTTATATAGGTTTGTAGGAGTCAGGTCAGATTGTTCAAAAGTTGTTATACAAAGAAAATTCACATCTGGACCTATTGTACAAATCAAACATAAAAATCTCCTATAACCAATGTTAATATCTTCATCACATGTCAGTGTCTTTTTTGCTTAGAACACACTACATCATTTGATAAATTAAAAAAGATTTATTATACTCTATTCCTATGTTTCATTTTTCCTTCCCAATCTCGCAAAAACTTTTGCTATACATGTTTTATTCTATCTGAAAGGGTGAATATGGAATATTACATGTATATGAAGTGTAAAAAATACAAGAAACTAATATTTTATCAATTTAAAATTTTCAGTAATTTAACTTTCTATGCATAGTTCGATCCAAATATAAAATTTTAAAGTAATCAATCATCAAAACCCAAAATATATAAATTCCAAATTAGATTTTAATAAGTTTTCTTAAATCTCCTTTACTAATTAAAAGAGCAAGAAAAAAGGACAGAAGATGAAATTAAGGTATTATCAGAATATTTTTCTACGAACTTGCTTATCTACCACATTTTACCATCATCCTGTAATTTATAAGGTGCTAGCAGTCTTAGAAAGCAACTGAGAACAAAATGGAATGAAACTGGCTTTCAGAAAAATCATTCTTAAAATTCTATTGTCCATGAATAAAGATCATTAATTTCAATGTTATCCTAAAGCATTTCATACTGGGACCCTAATTTTCTATATACTGGCATATTTGTGTGGAGTATGTAAAAACAAAGATTAGAGAGACATTAGGAAAACATATTTTTAAAAGCAAACTAAAAATCATATTGTGTATTTACAAAAAGTTTTACTATATAGAACAATGTGCATTTAGTTGGACCAAGAGAAAATTATTCAACTGTTCATTGACAAATACTGAAATCAGTTGATATCATTTGATGGGTAATTATTAAACTGATAAGAACAGATACCACATTTGAGCCTAGCCAAAAGGCCCAGAAGCAGTTGAGTGAGAAAAAAAAAAATACTTATCTGTCTCTCTAGAAATAATCACAGTCCATGAGAAAAATGTTCCAGAACTAGGGAAGCAGGATAACAAAAGACATGCAATACAATTACAGCAGAATTTCAGAAGAAAAATACTGTAATAAACGTGAGAGTACAGACATCTGTTGGCGATACTAGCTTTATTTCCTTTGGAATATACCCAGAAGAGGAATTACTAGATTATAACATATTTTTTGAGGAATCTCCATATCCATTTTTTATTAAGCTCTATATCCATTTTGAGCTAATTTTTGTGTGTGACATACAAGTTATGAGTTCTGTGTTTGGTAATTTTCATTTCTCAGTATGGACTTTGATTCCATCGCCATTTGTTGAAAAATGTTTCTCTATTGACTTGCCTTTGTACCTCTGCCCAAGACCAAGTAAGGATATCTGTATCCCTTTTTCTGGGCTCTTTTTTTTAAATTGATCTACATGTCTAATATTTCATCATTCCATGTTGTATTGATATACTATGGCTTTATAAGTATTGAAATCAGAAAATGCTAGTGTTCTAACAGTTCTTTTGCAATATTATGTTGGCTATTTCACTTATTTTGCCTTTTAATATAAGCTTGAAATTCATGTATCCAACATCTACAAAATACCTAGCTAAGATTTTGATCTGGGTTAGTTTCCCCTTTTAAAATACAGTTCTTCTGTTGAAAGACTCCCGGCTTCTTAATAGATGAAGAGTTACGAAGGTTAATACTTTATACTCTCTTCTCAGATAATATAGTTTGTTCCTCTTTATATTTTTCTCTTATTCTGGGACAACACTGTCAGCAGTTTCTATTAAGGTCCATTTATAAGAATATAAGTCTCAATATAAACTTTATGATTTCCCTAAAATCACGTAGAAAGTGTGCCATGAGTGTAAGTACTTAGGATATGGATCCTAATTTATGCCCCCCTTCACTGAAAGTCAAAATGAAGAAATTATACCCTTTGAAAAGAATTGGGACTTTAGGAGACATGTGATTTAGAGTAACTAAATATGACCTTCATTTTGGTTTAATCAGAACAGGCTATCTATATTTCTTTGAATATTCCAATACAGAACAAATTATTGCAATTATGCTGGAAGTGTTTAGGAGCCAAACTAAGAAATATTAGCATAAAAGCAGCAAGTTGAGAACACTACAAATAGGAATGTATGAAAAAATGTTTCTGAAACATCAAGTCATATGAAGATGCTTTTGCTTCTAATTTAAAGTGTTTATTTTGATATGTTGCTCCAAGGGACACAATATTAAATTTCAGTAACAAAGTCGAATAAGTTATTTTTATTAATTTGATTTCATTTTGTTACAATTAAATGATAAAGCTAAAGAGCTTTTATTTGGATAGGCAAACATTAATTATCCCCCTAAAGAAAACTTTTGTAACTCAAGATTTAACATACTTTAAAAAACAATTTCTTAATTACCATCACAAATATAGTTAAGAAGAAAACCTTAAGTATCAGAATCTCAAATTTATAGATGCTAAATATGTAGATGCAACTACTTAATATCTGAGCAATGCAGTTACTCTAATAAAAATGCTTGCTAATTACAATGATAAGAGGACAGATTTATTATCTTAGTAGTATTTACAGATTAATGGACACTAAGTTATTTTTGAAGTCACTTGTTCTTTATCTTTTCACTAAGTCATCTTTTTATTGCTCAGTTTTATTTTTATTTTCTAGAAGTAATAATAAATCTCTTCTAATAAAGCAGTTTACTAAAATTTTATGTTAACATTTCCAGTGACTATCTGCTGCAGCAATTTAGAGGAAAATAATAAAAATTCAATATTGCATCTATTACTATCATTGAAACATTTGAAATTTTGCAAATATAAACTGGACTAGCATCAACTTAAATATTGTAATGCAGGTCATTTCAATAACATCCTTAAGCTAATATTTAATATATGGCTTATACATTTCAGACTTCTACCATTTGTAAACTTCTACACTCCTATTCCAAGCAAATGTGACGCTATGTGTTAAATTCAGTCTTAGTTAATCTATTTCATGCAGTCACATTTGAAAATTCTGCAGTGAAATCGGAAGCATATACTACATTGGAATGTTTTCAGGTACAACGCATGAAATACCCTTGGAAAAGCATTCAGAAACTGCTAAGAGATAATGACTTTGCTACGAAAGTGGCTATAAAATTAGTTATAGCAGAGGCTATAGACCATTTGGCAATCATCCTAAAAGGAAAGAGAGGTCAGGTATTAAACTGCATCAGGCTAGAAAATTTCACCAATGTATAAACATTAACAATGATATAAAGTATTTAATAGACTCCAACTACTGCAATAGCTGAATATTCAAGTTCATATAAAGTAAAAGCCCAATAAAAATACTATGAACTATCCATACCCTCAAAACTTGTATGTTGAAACCTTAACTCCCAATGTGACTATTATTTGGAGCTATAGTCTTTAGAAGTTAATTCAGGTCAAATAAGTTCATAAGGGTGGGGTTATCACTTATAAGACTTTTGGCTAAGATCAAGTACATAAGGGTGGGGCTCTAATACAATAGAATTGGTAACTTTATAAGAGGACAAAAAGAGAGAAATTTCTCTCCACTCAGACCCAAAGAAGTCATGTGGGCACACAGTAGGAAAGCAGCTACCTGAAACCTACCTTGCTGTGACCTTGATCCTATAGTTCTCAGACTCCAGAACTGTAAGAAATAAATTTCTGTAAACTAACAATAAACTATACTAAAACTGAATTATATTATAAAATTGAGTATATTAGCATGTCATGTTTTAAAAACCCGATTTCTAACCAGGATACATGTCTTCCAAATTTTTGTGCTACACACTCTAAAAAAGTAAACAATTGTTGCTCAGTGTGTTGCATGCACCTTGACAAATATTTCAAATTAACTGTTGCTGTTTTCATGGAAAGATAATGTCATTCAGTTTACCTATATCAAATAGATGCTCTGGATTCATGTTTCTTGAAAGAAAATGAGGAATTTTCTTTCTCATTAGCAGGGAAAATGGCAACAGAATGAAGGGGCAAGAAATAAAGAAGTTTATTAGAGTTGGAAAAAAAAAAACTGAAATGCATTCATTCTGACAATTCAGAGTGCGTGATTTTTAGCTGAATGGCATTAAGAAAGCATAAAAATGTTCCAGACAAAATCTAACCCTAGGATTAAGAACTCTTTCTCTTCTGGTGACTTCACAGTTTACTATAAATAAAATCAAATATCTGGGGAAACTATGCCGTGGTATTTTCAGTTTCTTAAGTATTCTGCAGACTATATATCCTTGTTATCATCTTCCCCTAACTTATGATGAATGTTTAAAATGCTTTGAAGACTGTTGTATTTCATAAATTTCTTTAGATTTCTTCTATATGAAATAAGTTTGGGTAAAATAAGATATCTCAAAACAGTGAATGGAATCCAGAAAGAGCTATATTTTTACATTGTTTCAGTAGACTAGTAAAGTATGTTTTGCTTACAAATGAATATATGGTAGCTTCAGATTAGATGTTTAGTAAGGATTGTAGGGCATCTCCAAAATATTTGAAAATATGATGTTCAGAAAACATAAATATGGCAATAGGTGAGGGTTCTGTTTCCCATGTTTTCACTCATAAGTGGAACCTGAACATTGATCACAATAGCACAAAGAAGGAATCCGCAGTCGAGGGATATTGCCAGGGGAACGGGGGTGGGGGGAAAGGGGAAGGACACACATAATAGCACATAACAACATAAAGGGCACCAGATCCTAAACCAGGGGAAGTGAGAATCAGTTGGAGGCCCAAATTTTACCTGCACATACATTACTTATGTACCTAATCCTGACTTGTGCTCCACATCTTTAAAGTAAAATCAAGTAAATATAAAAATTAAAATGTAAATAATACAAATCATACCTAAATAATTGAGAAATATGTTGAGCGATCTCAAAAGGACCAAATTCTACAATATCCAGACTAGAACATGTGAGTCAATAATTTTCCCAGTCAAAAATGATGAATAGTAGACATGATCTAGATGTATTGCTCTTCTACTTGGCTTCAGAATCACTATTCATTAAATTATTGGTTGTATTATGAACATGTTCTGAAAAAAACTAATTTTACACACATTTAATGAGATACAATTCACATGACATACTTCTACACATTTAAAGTGAATAATCCATTTTGTGGGGTTTTTAATATTTATAGAGCTATGCAACCATAACCATGATCTAATTTTAGAATATTTTCAATCACTTTTCTAAAAACCTCAGAACCACTTCTGCTTTCAGATTACCATGTAAAGTGTGTGGAAATTGTCAATCTTATCCTCACAACAAGAAAAACTGAACAAACTAAAAATAAATGAATTTTCTAGACCCCATCGGATAACAGGTTGTAGGGCAAAACCGCCAGTCAGAAATTTGGAGACAGATCTCGAGAGGCATACCTAAGATCTACTTACCTGGATGAGATTCTGCTAAACTGGTAGGAACATGTAAATAGTAATAGTAATTGATGAACTGCTGGAGTCAATGTGACCTAGTATGAGAATTAGGAAGTCCAGAGGGCCACAATCTTACAGGACTGTATCATTTATGTGGATCAGAGAAGCCCCATCTGGTTCATGCTTGGTGAAGATCTCAGAAAGATACGTTTGTGAGTCTTGTGGAGGAGTGAAGCACAACAATCATTATAAAATAAAAGTACTGACTCTTCAGAAGAAAATACTTTATAAAAGGTTTTTCCACTTAAAAGAAGGGATTTCCTCCCACATCAGACCCCTCTGCACTTTTTGTCTCACTTATGGAGGATGAGGGAAGATGTAAAACTAGAAACACACTTATGACAATCACAGCTTAGAGACACAGGCCCATCAGAAGACTAAGAATTCATCATATTGCAGTATGTTTCCCAGCACCTACACCTAACCATGAAATACTACAGTCATACCTCAAGACGGACTGGGGATCGTTAAAAAGGCATATCACAACGCTTTGGAAACTACTCACATATTTTAATTAGAAGTACTATGAGCTGGGCTAGGTGGCTCAGCCTGTAATCCCACGCTTTGGGAGGCTGAGGTGAGTGGATTGCCTGAGCCCGCGAGTTCGAGACTGGCCTAGGCAACTTGGCAAGACCTCGTCTCTACAAATAAATCACAAAAACTAGCCGGGCGTGGTAGCGCCTGCCTGTAGTTCCAGCTAATTGGAAGGCTGAGACGGAAGGATCACAGGAATTCAGCAGGTCGAGGCTGCGGTGGCCTGGAGCGGCCACTGCACTCCAGTCTGGGTGACAAGAGTGAGACTCCAACTCAAAAAAAAAAAAAAAAAGAAGTATTATGGATTTAAAGAGTAGCAGATAGGATGAAATCAAATAAAATGTTCAAGTAAAATAATAGGAAGGAGAAAAGAGAAAGTAAAATAAATAAAGAAAAAGACAGTACACAAAATCATGGTAGATATTAAGCCAGTTATAGAAATACTTATTTTGCATATTTATAATTTTTGTTGCAAGCAGAACATTTTAAATATTGCATCATAGCAACTCTGTATACTGACCGTCTGTAGAGTTTGTTATTATTTTGTTTTCCTTATTTACTGTCTTAGTGTCTTGGTTGAACTATTTCACTAAAGTCCCTTTACTCTGCCTGGTATATCCACTAATATCAGTCTTCAGAAGTCATAGTCTTTGTCATATGCACAGTGTCCCTGATCCCTCACTATCAATTTTGGGGTGGTTTTTATCTGGATTCTCTTTTAGTATCTCTTACCAAATCCCTCTGTGAGGCTCTGGCCTGGCTCTACTGGTATTATACCCAAATGTTAGCATCCACTAATTGTTGGCAGGCACTAACTGGGCTATAGGTTTGCATTACCTGGGGACATAACTTGCTCCAGAGTTTGATCCAAATAAAGAGTGCACCCTATTCATGGGCAGTTTTAAAGTCAATCTTTGAGACGTGCTACAATCCAAGAAGGGGTCTTATGTGTCTCACTCTTGTTCTCATAAACTTTATAGCCTTTTATTCATTTTACTGTCTTGGAGTGATCAGCCTCCATGGTCACCCAATTCCTTATCTATCGCCAAGCTCTCTATGATTTGGACAAAATCTTAGGCTTGAATTTCCTAAAGTTGTGTTTCAAATACATTCAAATCCCTAAGAAAAAACTATGGAACTCTCTGTTTTTACAGTCTGTCTGTCTTCCTGGGCAAAATCTCTCATCACTGCTCACCCATGCTGGGGTGGGTACAGTACCTATCTTCTTTTAGGATTATATTTCTGTTCTACTAGTGAGTCACTGAGTAGTGACAATAGTCCTTGATCTAGGGTTAAGGGAGATAAAAAATGCTGGTCACATTTCCTTCTAACATGAATCACCTCTTTAGACTAGGGCTATGGTGTGTGGGGACCTCATCTTCTTGACCATATCTGCCTGGATAAAGCCTCCAACACAATGTGCTGAGCACAGTTTAATTCAAGAAAGAACATAATATATAGTATTAAGACCGGAAAAGGTAGAGTATATTTTCACAAATGAGAAGATACCAGTATGTCTGGAGTTATAGGGGCAGAGGAAAATGTGTTCAAATTCAGGTGAGGTAAGCAGGCCTGGTGGTTCAAAGGAGTGTAGATTCTGTTAAAATGTTTGAACAAAGATATAAATGATTAATTAAAACTTTACTTTTCCACCTAGGAATGTAAACTAAATGGATATTACAGTAATGGGAAAATTAGGGTTTGCTCATAGCAGCTAGCAAATTATTTGAATGATAGAAGAACCTTTGACCGTATTAAAATAGAACCACAGAGAACATTTCTCATTTCACAAAAGTGTTGCCCAGTTTTTTATGCAGTTAAATATAATTACCAGTCCTGCAGATATGAGAGAGGGCCCCAGAAAAAGATAAATTTAAATTTTGAATCATTGAATGCAAATGGGAACTGGGATTTAGAATATATTTTGTCTAATGGAAATGATGCAGATTTATATATTTTGCCACATATCTTGCCTAAGCATTTGACAATTGATTTAGATACCATCTACTACTCTCTACTTTATGTTTTTCTCCAGAGAGACGTAACTGTATTTGTTTGCTAATTAAACACCTTATTCACTTTTTAATATGATATTCTTTCAACAAACAAGCATTGCATAAAAAATATTTGATATTTAGATTTCAACTTAGTTAAAAATACATTTATCAATAAAATATTCAGAAAATCTCATAAAGATACATTTTCAGGAGAATAGCTTAGGTACAATTATATGTCTGAAAACAATAAATACTTTCTAAGAAATACAGAGATGGAAGAAAACGAGTTAACTTGTGATACTTTGTGCTAACAAAAATGGGCATACGTCCTCTGTATTTGAATTTTATCATGTCCTTTTCACCTCAATATCATCTTGAGATAAATTAGGCATGCCACACATGTGCAAGTGTTAAGAATTATAATAAAGGTGATATATAGGACAGCTAGTTTCCTTTGTAACTATGAGGTGGGGAATGTAGACCTTCAGTTGTTATGGCAACCTTCAATTAATGAAAGTATCATCAAAGTCATCTCTATAATATTTAATAAGTTACTTCCATTAAATATGATTGAATGTTCCTTTCTGATTCCAATGACAGAGCTGAAGTTAAAAGCCATATTAGAAAATAGATAGATCCTCTATTGTTTAATGGAGAAAAATCTATCAAAAATTTCTCTTAAGAATAAATTTTTGTAAAGACAGCTGCAGCTATGTTGTTAACAGAATATTAGCAGCCTCTATATAGTTGGATTTTTATGTAGACTTATGAATAATTATTATTTTTTATTAGAATAGTAAGAAAAACATGCCGATGGTGATGGTGATGATGATGATAATGATGATGAAGATAATTGACAAAAAATATGGTAGCAATAAAAGTGCTAATTGACAGGTAAATACTACCAGATAATTTTATTTTCATCAAACGAATTCTCTCCAAACTCTCTCATAGATTTATTAATATAAATACAATTTGAAAAGTCAAAGATTATTATAGCATATTTGGATTTATAATTACTACTCTTTATAGTGTAACTGTTTACATATTATCTGTAATACTCAACACATGTAAGATAGATTTTTTATTAGCCCATTGTTAGGCTGGGAAAATAAGGCACCAAGAGTTAAAATTAAAGTAACACTTTAAATTTCACACAATGAGTGCTATGTGGGAGTGCAAGGATTTGTGCCAAGATTAGACAGTTCCAAAGTCTGTTCTGTTTCTATCAGGCTATGATCTCTCATAAGAATTATGTATAGTTTTCAACCTAAAAATAATACTATAATATTTATAAGTCTACAAACTACTTCCATAAAATTTGGGTGTCATTTTAAATACTTACAGAAAGATAAAAATGAATATCTGAGTTTATTAGCTGCAAGCTAATAATGCTTCAGATTTAATGTTTGATTCCCACAGTCTCCTTGGAGCACAACCCAGGATAATATAAAAAGTAACCGTAGCATAATTAGAAATGAAAATATTCTGTGATTCAGTGATCAGCAATGTGAACCTTGGGAAGAAAGCTATTAGAAGCTTGGAATAACAACTTAGGAAAAAACTTCATGTAGCCACATAAATTAACGTAAAATAAAATCAAGATTTTTTTGTGTGTGGCCATAACCAGGAGGGCTAATTCTAATTTCATCTGTAAGTATAGCACTGAAGGGATTGAAACATTGAGTAAACGTTCTTCATTTTTTTGGCAGTAAGAGTAAATGCATTTAGAGTAGATCTGGGTTAAAGCCTTAGCTTATCCAAACTCTAAATTTCTTAATTGATAATTATTAGCATGTAATGATCACATACTATGTGCCAGAAACACTGGCTAGATATGCTTTACATGTATTTCCACATTTTAAAAAATGGTATCTCATAGAAAATTAACCTTTTTACCCTGTTTACTTATCAGAACAGAAGGACATCACCTACCTTATAGTTTTATGCTAAGACTCTGATGGAAGCCACATGCACATGATTAAGAGCTCAGGCACTGAGTCAGATAATCCTGGAACTAAACTCCAGTTTTGCCACTGTTTATTTATAACTGCATTCTTGGGCAAAGCGCTCTGAGTCTAATATTTTATATTTATATACTGAGAAGCAATAAAGTACTTGCTTCATTGGATTATTTAGAAATTAAATGTTTAACCATTTTAATCATTATACCTGACATATAGTCAGTGTTCAATTCATATTCGTTGTTATTATTACTACTAATTAGGTTAGTGACATGTGTAGGTCATTTGACACATAAGAGGTGCTCACTAGAGATTACATACCTTTATTCTTTATGCATGTCTCACTGCTACAGACCATCTGTCAACTAATTAGCATGAACAGATGATGTCATTGAAGAGATCACAATTGAGTAGCCTAAAGTTAAATTCAACATCATAACTATTTATTGTATGCCTCCTTCTTTTTCCTCCTCCTCTTTCAAAAAGGAGTATTTAACAAGTTTCTACACATAGTAATTTGTCGATTCTCCCACTGATTACTCGAGATAGACACTATTATTATTCTCATTGTATAGATGAAGAAACCAAGATAAAAAGAGGTTAGGGAAGTTACCCAAAATCAAATCAAACACTTTGTGGTAATGACTGTGAATAAAGTATATGTGTACTAATTAGTAAAATAATGTCCAAGGAGTTATTTGTGAGTAAAGCATTGCAAAAGACATTATTGCCCTTTAGAAACGTACATTCTAATGAGAAAAACAGTCTTATACATACATAGTATTTATACAAGGCAGTAACTAATACTTTATGATGGTTATTATAGGAAGGTCTGGTTAATAACTGGTATTCAAATAACCTCAAGTTAAAAAATGAAAACTTTAAAATAAGCAAAAGGATGAACTACAAGTTTGTTTTTGTTTTCAAGTACATTTGACCCTTGAGCAACACAAGAGTCAGGGTTGCCAACCCCCATGCTGTTGAAAATCCCCCCAAATTTAACTACTAGTTGACTACTGTGGACTGGAAGCCTTACTGATAACATAAACAGTCAGTTAACAAGTATTGTGTATTATATTTATTACATGCTATGCTCTTAGAATAAAGTAAGCTAGAGAAAATAAAATGTTATTACAACAATTAAAAGGAAGATAAAATATATTACTGTCCATTAAATGGAAGAGGGTTATCATGAAGATCTTTTCCCTCATCATCTTTACTTTGAGTAGGCTCAGGAGAAGAACGAGGAGAGATAAGTCTTTCTATCATAAGGGTGGTAGAGGCAGAAGAAAATTCACATGTAAGTTCAAACCCATGTTGTCCCGGGTCAAGTCTATATGAAAGTACAGAGTTGCATTTTATTTATTCTGAATTTCTGAGTAAACAGAATCCTACAAACTGGCTTAGAGCTGACATCACAACACATCCTTATGTAATAAAAATAATAAGTGCACTCCAATAATACTACTATTACTACCAATAATAAGCAGTAGTAGAAGTAATAATTAATCTTTCTTTTCCTCTCAGAAAAGCATTTATATACATTTTTTTCTAGTTATGCAGACCTCTAGCACCTGAAATAAATTACATTTTTAACTGATCTTTCTCATGAAGTTTATTGTATTAATCTTGAAAGAGTGTGAAGATACAATAGGAGATCAGGGTTTCCTCAGTCACTATCTGTATTCCTTTAAAAAAAACTCATCTGAATACATTGAGGAACTAGACATTTATAAAACTGTTATAAAACTTTTATGAGTAAGTGTTCATTTTACTGTGAAAGATGAAAGCAAGAAAAGCATCTCAGCAATGCATCCATCATGAACCTAAGACATTATGATTCTTTTAGGAATTATACAGTCAATCTCATTTTAAGATGAGCATGGGCTTGGCGTGGTGGCACATGCCTATAATCCCAGATCTTTGGGAGGACGAGATGGGAGGATTATTTCAAGCCAGCAGTTTGTGACCAACCTGGGCAACATAGCAAGATACTGTCTCAAAAAAAAAAAAAAAGAAAAAGAAAGAAAGAAAGAAAGAAAGAAAGAAAAGCTGGGGAATGATGTGTGTGCCTGTATCTTAGCTCCTCAAGAGATTGAGGCGGGAGGATCACTTGAGCATAAGAGTACAATGAACTGTTGCAATGAACTATAATTGTACTACTGTACTCCAACCTGGGTGACAGTTCCTGTCGCTAAAAAATTTTAAGAATAAATAAATAACATGAGTATGTGGTTGGAAATGGGGGGAGATTAGGAACTATAACATAAATTATGAGATTAAGAGAATAAATGAATTAGTCAAGCTCATCTATATTTACATTACTCCTCACATGTCTGTGAAAAACAAAGAGAAAGAATTGTCAAATGTGTTGTTCTAAGAATACGGTATTCTTCATTCTTTTTCATTTTTAGTAGAAGTATATTGCTTAAGTAATGTTAGGTAGCACTTCAATAGATATAATAACTGATGCAATAATGATTTAAATAATTTTCTAAGTCACCTAGTTAGACACTTATGAAACTATGAAAGTTGTGAAACTGTGATAACTGAATTTGTGAAAGCTGTAGATATATATATGTCTAATATTATCATATATAGTCCATATGTCACACATATGTGATTCATACTGTATGTTCACTACCCTATATTACATGTAATATATTCATAAAACAATCTAGGAAAAATAACTCTAAATTTTTATCACTGTAAACCTCTGATCTGTGGTACATTTTTAATACTTTTATAATAGTGATTATTTCTCCCTATCCCAATATGCCATTTTTCTGATCACAATTCCTTATTATTCCAACTCAGTCAAGTTCTTATCCCCATTACGTTCATTCTCTATGTCAATTATGATATTTTTTCTATTTATTCTCTTTCTGACTCTCTAGTGTACCTAACTTCAATAGTTTCTTAAGCATGAAATCCATCTTAGCTCACTTTATCCATTCCTTTTCTTGGCCCTTGCATTCCTATGGTCTAATGAAGGAGCAAACATGTAAGAGACAAAAGAAAAGAGGGACAGATACATATAAAAAAATTTTAAAAGACATATCAGTTTTGTAAATAATTGTGTTTATTAAGAAAAAAATCACTTTTGCTAGTCCTAACATCTTACTTCTTAAGACATGCAGATCACTCAGTTCAGGTCAGGAAGAGAACAGTTACCATATGATTTATGTGGAGCAATAATTGAAATGATCCCAGGATATTTGAAAAGAGCTCTAGTAGGCCCTACAGTAATTACCTTGGTCTTTCTGTTTATCCTTCTGCTAGCATGTGATTTCAATTCTCTGTACTCTGAGTATATTTTTTCTATGTTGCAATTTATTCAAATTGTTTTCTTAATTATGATCTCTAATTTGTAATTCTTCAGGGTACCACAAGCTTCTTTCTTTTCTTTTCTTTTTTTTAAAGCTTATTTAGCTTTTGGTCCTACCATTAAATGTCTCATTCTTTTGATTTTTTTTTTCTGAGAATCTCACTAGACAATTTCATTTTTACTAGTTTTTATCACATCATTGATTTGCCATTTCTCATAGAATTATCTTCCCATAGATTATCTGCTTTTTTGGAATAAACTCTCCTCATGATGGAGGTTCTCCTCACATATCACAGCTGCCTGTATGTATAAGGTTGCTTGGGCTGCCAGAACAAAGCACTACAAATTGGGAGCCTTAAGACAACCTTAATTTTTGGCTTGAAAGTTCCGCAGGCTAGAAGTCTGAAATCAAGGATCCCCAGGGCCATTCCAAATACAGAAAGAAATTCTTCCTTGTCTTTCCCTACCTTCTGGTGGTTTGTGCCAATCTTTGACATTTCTTGTTCTGTAACTTTGTAACCCCAAACTCTATGTTTGTCACCACATAGGGATCTCTTTGTATATCTTTCCTCTCATATGGGCTGCTTCTTACAACTACATATTGAATTGGGGCCTATTCTACTCCAGTAATACTTCATCTTAACTTAATTAATTACATTCTTGATGACCATGTTTCCAAATAATATTGCATTCCAAGGTAATAGAGTTCAGAACTTCAATGTCTTATTGGGGGCACAATTCAACCTATAGCACCATAAATGGTTGTACATTATGGTTTCCAATAGAACAAGCCATTATACTGATAGGATCAAAAAATGAGCCATGTTTATACTGCATTATTCATAACATAAAGAAATATTGTAGATCACTGCAATAAAATATAACTTCCCATAGGTAGAAGTTTTAATTTACATAATCATCCACTTCAGTGAACTTTAAAAAGTTAATTTCAGATTTTTACAGTTGTTTACTAATGTGGAACCTTTAATTTAATTTAATCTAAAGATAATTATGTCGCCAAATATTGGGCTAAATGTTTAAGATATATAATTTTATCTAATCACTAAAATGAAACTATATCTGCATAGTGTTATTTTGCTTATTTTGGTATATCTATCTGTAAAATAATTGGTTAAATCACAATTCTGATGAACAATGGGACAACATTTATGCCACGTTTCTCATTGATTCCTTTTGCCTGATAAATTCTTACTTATATTTTAAAGCCTAAATTACTGTTTGTATTCTGTTTGAAGCTAGCCACAACTATAAAAACCAGACTCAATTGCTAGAAAAATCAGTATATATACACTGTGTTACAAATATATATATATATATATATATATATATACAGTATATATATATACATATATATATATACTAGTGTTACAAAAAAATCTTTATTGTCAGACAACTTAGTATTCTAGTTCCATATTCATCATTTTACAATTTAAAATTATTAGGCATATTATGTAATCTTTTTGAGCCTGAGCCTGGATTTCCTAGTTCATAAGTAGAAATCAACTCTCACAAAATTAAAGAGGCTTGCAAATGTATAATCAAACTGCCTATAACATAGCAAATACTCAGTACATACTAGCATCACTATTATTATTACTCCCTGTCTCCCCATTATGCATCTCACATAACTTATCAATAATATTACAGTTTTTATTTACATAAATTTCATTCCCAAAGTTAATGGATAATAGGAAATTAATAAAAGTTTGTTTAATTCAACAAATATTTGTTCAAAATATACAAAATAGTCATTATCTGGAATATTTTTCACAAAGACTGAGAAATCAGAACAAGTTAAGTGTTAAGCAGTTTGGAAAAAAAAGCAGTAAATTAAGTCTGGTATTGGGGAAGCCACTTTTAATAGTTATTGATGTATATCACTCAGATTAAAATCTACCATGAATTGTGACTATCTCAAAAAATTATTGCAAATTTTGCAGTAGTTTGATCTATCTTGCTAAAAGTTCTGAATACAAATTAATAAATAAAAGCAAATATAACTCCTCATATTTATAAATATATATGCTTATTATATATAAAAACCATTTAAAAGTACACATTAAAATACTAATTTTGTTAAAGCTTAGTTTCTTTGTCAATAAGGTATCACTGGTATAAGACTGGAAACTGTTTTGCTGTCAATTCTTATAGATTGTAGTTTTCCACTTTTACATGGGAAATAAAGGATTGCACAGCAATTTCAATATCTATAATGCAAAGAGGAATGCAGCCCATCAATGGCATTATTGCATGATATTGAGGTTACAGTGAGCATATTCTGTACAGTGAATATATTCTAAGAAATTTTGCCATAGCCTCATGATATAGTAGCATAGGAACAAAGTTTCCATGACAACACTCTCTTGTAAATGTTCATATTTGTGATGGGAAATGCAATAATATTTTCACCTTGAAAGTTGTGTAGTATTGTCAGTCTTACCATTATTTAAACTATTATCATCCACAATTTAAAAATATTAATCTTAAATAACTTCCTTAAAATAAATACACTTCAGTAATAAGTATACAATCATCCATACAGACATCTATGGTGTATATGCGTTCATTTCTGTCAATGATACTACATAGATTTTATATAATTCTAGTTATTCGCTATAGCGGTCAATAAACATTATTATTGTAGCACCTTAAATTATTGCCTAAGTCTATAGTCAATTATGGAGAACTTCTTAAAAATCATAATTAAGATGCTATCTTTGTTAAAGATTTGTCAAATCATCAAATCCTAACTTATCAGGTATTGTTTTAAAAAATATATATTATTTTTGTTCTCTTTTTTCTTGTTTTGGTCATATTGTTTGAAATAACCTTACAATGCTCCTTATTTTCCTTTGTGATAAGGTTATATATTTATTTTGTAAGTAATATGATAAAAATAGGGTACAAAGCATAGCTCATAGTTGCTCCTGATGTACAGGATTAATGTTCTGCCCTTAACTCTATACAAATATTTTATATAGAACACTCTCATATTGGATGAATTGTCTCCTTTTAGGGAAATAATAGGTAGGGTATTTTCTTTTCTTCTTTTTTAACGTATTTTTTATTTTAAAATTTGGGGTACAGTTAAGGGTTAGGTATCAAATATGCATCATTCAGGCACCCTTGTTGATAAGGGGTGTCTCCCCATCCCCAGACGGATATTGACTACCGTTAATCCCGCCTCCCTTCCCCTCCCTACCCCCCCATAGTTTCCCACTACTGTCAATACTTTTCTTATAGTGTTATGATAGATCTTCAAGGTCCATTATATGAGTGAGAACATGTGATACTCAGATCTTTGTTTATGTGAGAGATCACTCAGTATTATAGACTCTAGTTCCATCCAGGTTGCTGCGAAATTCATGATTTTGTTCTTTTTTATGGCTACGTAGTATTCCATCATGTATATATACCACATTTTTTTAATCCAGTCCTCTTTTGATGGACAGCATGGTTGATTCCGGGTTCTTGCTATTCTGAACAATGCTGCGATAAACATATGTGTGCAGGTATCTTTTTTATAGAGTGGTTTGAGTTCTTCAGGGTATATTCCCAGTAGGTGGATTGAGGGGTCATATGGAAGGTCGATATTTAGAGCTCAGATCTTTGTTTATGTGAGAGATCACTCAGTATTATAGACTCTAGTTCCATCCAGGTTGCTGCGAAATTCATGATTTTGTTCTTTTTTATGGCTATGTAGTATTCCATCATGTATATATACCACATTTTTTTAATCCAGTCCTCTTTTGATGGACACACTGCTTTCCACAGATGTTGCACTAGTTTACATTCCCACCAACAGTGTAGTAGTGCTCCCTTTTCACCACATCCTCTTCAGTATCTGTTATTTTTTGACTTATTGATAATGGCCATTCTGACTGGAGTTAGGTGGTATCTCAATGTAGTTTTAATTTGCATCTCCTTGATGATTAGTGAGGTTGAACATTTCTACATGAATCTGTTGACCTCTCGGATGTCTTCCTTTGAGAAGTGTCTGTTCATATCTTTTGCCCACTTTATAATGGGGTTATTTGTTTTTTTGTTTTCAGCACATTTAAGTTCCTTGTAGATCCAAGACTTTAGGCCTCTCTCTGCTCTTTTGATGGTTTCTTTGGCTTTGCAGAAGCTTGTCAGTATAATGAGGTCCCATTTGTCTAACTTATCTCTTATGGCCCATGCGTTTTGGGTTTTGTTCAGGAATTGGATGCCAGTTCCAATTTCCATAAGGGTGTGTCCTGCATTTTCTAAGGTTCTCATGGTTTGAGGTTTTTACGTTTAGGTCTCTAATCCATTTACAGTTAATTTTTGTGTATGGGGATAGATAGGGGTCTTGTTTGAATCTTCTGCATGTGGCCAGCCAGTTTTCCCAGCACCATTTACTGAATAGGTTCTCATCTCCCCAGTGGAAGGTGGCAGAGGCTTTTTCGAAGATGAGTTGGTTGAGAAACTGAGGTTTTGCTTCTGGAATCTCAATTCTATTCCATTGCTCTATATGCCTGTTCCTGTACCAATACCAAGCTATTTTGATTATTGTAGCTTTATAGTAAAGTTTGAAGTCTGGTAGTGTGATATTTCCTGCTTTGTTTTTTTTTTTTGCTGAGGCTTGTTCCGGCTATTCTTGGTCATTTGTGTTTCCATATGAATTCTTGTATTTTTTTTTCTAGCTCTGAGAAGAATGTTGCTGGTAATTTAATGGTATTGCATTGAATCTGTAGATTGCCTTAGGTAAGATGGACATCTTCACAGTGTTGATTCTTCCAATCCATGAGCATGGGATATTTTTCCACTTGTTTGTGTCATCTTTGATTTCTTTGAGCAGTGTTTTGTAGTTTTCATTGTAAAGGTCTTTCACGTCTCTGCTTAGGAAGATGCCAAGGTATTTCATTTTTTTTGTGGCTATTGTGAATGGCATTGTGCTTTTTATTTGGGTTTCGGTTTGTTTATTATTGGTGTAAAGAAATGCGATTGTCTTTTGCACATTTATTTTGTACCCTGAGACTTTGCTAAAGTGCTTTTTCACTGCAAGGAGGCTTTTGACAGATTCTCTTGGGTTTTTAAGGTACACAATCATGTCGTCTGCAAAGAGAGATAACTTGACTTCCTCTTTTCCTATTTGGATACCCCTGATCGCCTTCTTTTTTCTGATTGCTCTAGTGAGGACCTCCAATACTATGTTGAACAGGAGGGGAGAGAGCGGTCATCCTTGTCTTGTTCCAGTTTTCAGGGGAAATGGTTCCAATTTTTGTCTATGTAGGAGTATGCTAGCTGTGGGTTTCTCATAGATGGCTTTTACTATTTTGAGATATGTTCCATGTGTGCCTAGATGTTCAAGGGTTTTTATCAAGAAGCGGTGATGGATTTTATCAAACGTTTTTTCTGCATCTAATGATATAGTCATGTGGTTTTTGTTCTGACGTCTGTTGATGTATTTAATTATATTTATTGTCCTGCGAATGTTGAACAAGACTTGTGTCCCAGGGATGAAGCCTACTTGGTCATGATGGATGATTTTTGAGATGTGTTGTTGAATCTGGTTTGCTAGGATCTTATTGAGAATTTTGGCATCTATGTTCATCAAAGATATTGGCCTATAGTTCTCTTTCTTTGTTGGGTCTTTACCTGGCTTGGGTATCAATGTGATGTTAGCTTCATAGAATGATTTGGGGAGGATTCCATCTTTCTCAATCACCTGGAATACTTTCAGTAGGATTGGTATCAGCTCCTCCTTAAATGTCTTATAGAATTCTGCTGGAAAGCCATCTGGTCCAGGGCTTTTTTTTGTAGGTAGTTTTCTTATTACATGGCCAATTTCCTTGATTGTTATTGTTCTATTTAGGGTCTTGATTTCTTCTTGTTTCAACCTAGGCAGGTTGTGTGATATCAGAAAGTCTCCACTTCCTTAAGGTTTTCTAATTTGTTTCCATACAAGTGTCCATAGTAGTCTCTAATGACCTTTTGTATTTCTTTGGGGTCAGATGTGACTTCATCTTTTGTGTCTGATTGTATTTATTTGGGCTTTTTCTCTTTTTTTCTTAATCAGTCTAGCTAAGGGACCATAGATCTTGTATATTCTTTCAAAGAACCAGCCTTTTGTTTCATTGATTTTGTTATCTTTTTGTCTTCTATGTCCCGGATTTGGGCTTTTATTTTGGTGATCTGGATTCTTCTGCTGAAGTTAGGGTTTTGATGGTCGTGCTTTTCCAGCTTTCTAAGGTGACTTGTTAGGCTGTTAATTTGTGAACCTTCCATTTTCTTCCTGTGCATTTGTATAGATATGAATTCCCATCTTACTATAGCTTTCATGGCATCCCAGAGATATTGGTAAGATGTCTTTTCATTTTCATTTGTTGCCAGGTATCCTTTAATCTCTGTTTTGATTTCCTTGTTGACCCAGGAGTTGTTTAGCATCATGCTATTTAGTGTCCATGTCTTTGTGAGTTTGGGGGGACCCTTGTTGGTGTTGATGTTTATTTTTATTCCATTGTAGTCCGAGAAGGTGCATGACAAAATCTCAATCTTTTGAAATTTGTTTCTGCTTGATTTATGGCCAAGTATGTGGTTGATCTTAGAGTACATTCCATGCAGTGATGAGTAGAATGCATATTCTGTGGTCATTGGATGGAGTGTACTGTACGTATCAATTGAGTCCATTCGGTTAAGACTCATATTGAGGTTTTGGATCTCGTTGCTGATTTTTTTGTTCTGATGATCTGTCTAGGGTTGTGAGTGAGGTATTAAAGTCCCTAGTTATGATTTTGTTACAGTCAATATCTTTCTTGAGTTTTCCTAGAAGCTGTTTTATGAAAGTTGGTTCTCCTATGTTGGGTGCATATATGTTTAGAATAGATATTTCTTGTTGATGGAGTGAACTTTTTATCCTCATGTAGTGGCCTTCTGTATCTTTTTAATTTTTGAGTGCTTAAATGCTATTTTGTCTGAAATCAGGATCACAATTCCTTTCTTTTGTGTTCCATTCACCTGAAAATTTGTTTCCCATCCTCTTACTTTGAGTCTGTGCATGTCCTTTCTAGTGAGATGGGTCTCTTGAAGGCAATATATTGTTGCCTCGTGATATTTTATCCATCTAGTATTCTGTGTCTTTTCAGTGGTGCATTTAGTCCATTCACATTCAGGCTAATTATTGAAATGTGAAAGTTGGTCACAATCATAAAGTTCTTATAGAGTTGTTGTTGTTCCTCTTTGTTTATTGACTTTCTTTTTGTTTTGGGGTTGGTTTGTGTGTGTTTTACTCTTTTTCCTGTACTCTTTTGAAGAAACTTGTTGTTCTTTCTTTTTTCCTTTTCTTCTGTGTTTAGTACTTTCTTAAGTGTTTCTTGTAGAGGTGGTCTGGTGGCAGCATAAGTTCTTAGGGATTGGATATCTGGGAAAGATTTTAATTCTCTCTCGCTGATGAAGCTTAGCTTGACTGGGCAGGTTATTCTTGGTTGAAATTGTTTATCTTTTAGAATTTTGAAGATAGGGCTCCAAGCTCTCCCAGCCTACAGGGTTTCTGTAAATAAATCTGCTGCTATTCTAATTGGTCTTCCATGGTAGGTGATCTGGTCTTTTTCTCTTGCTGCTTTTAGGTTTTTTTCTTTTGTACCTACTTTGTTTAGGTGAATTATTATGTGTCTAGGGGTCTTCTCATTTGTTGTCTTGCATGGGTTCTCTGAATCTCTTGTGTTTGAATTTTCATGTCACTGATGAGATGAGGGAAGTTTTCTTCAATAATCTCATGGAATGTTTGTTCCAAGGTGGCCTCTGTTTCTCTTTCTGTTTCAGGAAGGCCAATTACTCTTAGGTTCTTTCTCTTGAAGTAATTGCTCATCTCTTGAAGGTTTTACTCTGTCTTTTTAAGCTTCTTTTCTATGTTTTTGACAGTTTGGGTTAGTTCTATATTTTGGTCTTCAAGCTCTGAGATTCTTTCTTCTGCTTGGCTAATTCTGCTTTCCATGCTTATCAGTTTGTTATTTATTTCATTCACAGTATTACTAGTTTCTTCTTGTCTCTCCTCAATTCTTTTTAATCTCTCCATTAATATCTTGATATCTAGGTTTGTAGTTTGAGATCAGTCATTCTGGGGGCTCTTTGTTGTTTGCATTCCAAAGTTAGTTTTCTCAGTGTCTGCCCTCTGAGGGGTCTGGGAGAGACCCATATTCTTCTTTTGGTTTTTCTTCATTTGTGTAGATTTTTCTCTCTCTCCCCCTTTCCCTCTTCTTCTTTAATTCTGTTTTTCAGGGAAGGTGGGGTTGCTTTTACTTTGTTCAATCTCCTATTCTTCCTTATGAGGTTCTTCTGGCTTTGTTCACTTTTTAGGCTGGAGTGTGAGCTGGAGGCTGTACTTTTTGCAGTTTTGAGGTTTGTTTGAGGGGGAAGCTGTGATTTAGAATCTATCTGCAGATCCCAGTATCCACCAACAGGTGTATGGGCACACTCGAACCTATTTCCCACTGCCTTACAATCTGTCCATGCA